>PVJO010012286.1:0-56134 GCA_004026905.1 Hystrix cristata
TTTTTTTTTTTTTCTCCAACTCTTTTGCTACAGGTTAATAATCGCTTTTATTAATTCAGTCCCTGGTTATGTCCCTACCCCCTTTTGTTTGGTTTTTAATTGTGGGCTTGGCTGGCAACTCGTCATGAATTTCATTGAATATATGATCTTTAAATCCCCTTGGGCTCTTGCTTCTATCAGGTTCCAAAGAGAGGGTTTCCTGAGTGGGACAGATGTAGATTTTTCATTTTAAAAGACAGCAAAGTGGATCTCCAAGAGGGTTACAATTACATTTCTACTTTTAATGAAAGGCAATATTTTGGGAAAACGTCACCCCACTATTCCCATGACTCAGTTGTTTTCATTCCTTAAGGCTTTTGCTATTCTGGTGAGGGCAACGCGCTACCTTATAAGTTTAAGGATTATATTTCTCTGATTATTAGGGGTTCTAGCACACTTTCATGTATTTATTAGATTTTTCCAGTTCTGTAAATTGTCTTTGAAACTTTATCTTCTTTTCCCTATCAGACTTTGTTTTTTAACTTTTTGATTTGAGATCATCTTAAATTTAGGCACATGTTATGGCGAGGGCATTAACATAAATCACATAGCCGAACTGGTGTCTGCCAGGTTTCTTCACTGTCGTTATTATTTTTCCCAAGTTAAAGGTTCCTCTTGACTTCAGCTGAGCCACAGTGCCCAGCTTTCAAGCCAAATCTAAATATTGCAGCTGACACATGAGAAATCTCTGCCAGTTGTAGACAAAGGCCTGTCATGGATGGGTAACCATCTTGCAAAGTCTATGACTTCTCTGCTTAGTGTCCTAATAACAATACTTGCTGACGCATTTTGAATGCTTATTTGTGTTTCACAGGAATCCTATGTTATTTGAGGGTTTTTTCCCATGGATTTCAAGAAAGTCTGTCTTAATCCTTAAAAGTGCTTTTTCATCAGTAATTACTTTTTTCCATCAAAATAACACGTGTTCATAACTTGAAAGTCAAATGGTCCCCAAAGCTTCCATGTTGAAAACACCAGTCCGTTATCACTCTTGTAACTTTCCTGTCCTCCAGTTCTGTTCCCTAGGAGCAACTACCCCAACTCTTTTAACTAGTTCTTCAAAAATTTACCTCAAATTTTTCTGTAATTCTTAAATGATCCTTTTGAGCCATTTTCTATTACTATTAACTTTCTATCATTGTAGGTAAGGATGTAACTCTCCATACCAACTCTCTTATTTTTCCTCCTGTAGCTTCCAAACATATAGTTAGATCACAATGTTTATTTGAATTGATGCTCCATATTTCTTTTAGGCTATACAAATATTTTTCACTGTCAAATGAGGCAATGGGTTAGATCAGGTTTCATTTCTTGTATGGCCCTTGGTTTCTCCAAGAGTTTATAATTTCTTTATTTTACATTTGGCAGCTTTTCTGCAGTCTGTTATTATTTTTCACCAAATGCTCTATCATCCCTGAATTATTCTAATCAATTAGATTTTCCATATGTTTAACCACATCAGTTCTATTTCTTTTTTTCCTGGAGATTTTTTTTTATTCTATAATTAGTTCTGTCTCATAATACCATGCTTTTATTTTAAAATTTTCATGCTTCCTGTATTGTCTGTCTCCTCTAATCTCTTTCTTTTTTTTTTTCCTAGATATTTTGTCTCTCCTATTCTGGGAGCTTCCCTCATACCCCACGTATTTGGCTATTCATTTTAAAAGCAAGGCACTGAAAGGCAAATAGGAAGCTCTGGAACACGCACACACAGAGCTGTCAGCTGACGGGCTTTTCGCTAGGATTTTAAATCTCCGAGCCAGCATTCTTCCGGGGAAGGACCCACATAGCAGTTTCCTGGCTCTGTGGGATGGGGAAGGACCTGGATCCCAACACACTATATGCAGACTTTCAGCTAATTGCCTTTTTTTCACTCCAAAATTTCATCTTTTCTTCTTGGCATAGCCTTGCAGGAGTTCTTGCTGTACTTCCTGCCAGAACTTTCTATGACAGACACCTAAGTTATTTGCTGCTCTCTGCTAAGTCAGTGAGTACTCTTTACCCGGTTTCTGTCTTCCAGAAACTCATTTAAATGTCTCGTCTGCTGTTGCTCTTCTGACTTCTTTGCCCTTGTGTTCATTTTTATTCCTTTACTATCATTTGGGCAAAGTTTTGGTAGGACAAAGAAATGAACACTTGTGGCCCATCATCTTGTAAGACCATCACCCATCATATTAGCTCTAAAAAACATTACGCCCTCCAAAAGGAAGCAATTGGACTCTTGGTTTCTTTCTCCCAGAAAGCTCCTTGACACAAATTTGTCTGCTTACTTCTCAGGGAAACCTTTATTTCTCCAGACCACAGGGTACGAGTGTGTAGACATTAGCAACCTTGCCTTCAAAGACTTTAAATTTGCAGGAGCAAGCGCAGACTCAGGGCAAGGAGGAATCCGTTCAGCATATATGGTGGGCATATAAAGCTCTTCTTATGTGGCAGAGGAAAATCTTTGAATAAAGTTGCCCTTTGGTCTTTTCTAGACAAAAAAAGGCAATGTCTCATTGTAATTCCAGATGTTTTGGGGCCTCTGAAAATCAAGGTCAAACTATTTCCATTAAACGTCCTCAGATTAACTTCTAAAATATTTGGCCATCTTAAGACAAGCTGTAGACAAGTTTAGGGCATAATACAGTGTCGAGAACAAGTGCTTCATGATGGGTGACTTTTGGTTTTAATGCCTTTTAGAATTTGCTTTCTTTTTTTTCCAAATTTTTATTTTTATTAGCACGTGTTTGTCATATATAATGACTACATTCATTGTGGGAAATAGGTACATGTATACATAATACATCTCAATTCTTGCATTTGCTCACTTCATTAGTAACAAAGGCCTATTTTATATTTCTAATCCAATTCCTAAATATTTCCCTCTTAAAATTACACTCCAAGCTTAGAAGCTTCCACTTCAAAATCTCTCCTTTGGATGACAGGAGTAAAGGTTAGGATGAAAAGGGAAGAGGGCTGTTTAAAGGAGATAGGTAAGAGGGGAAAGACTTGGGGAGGGAGAGGACTTGGGTGGCGATAGTTTGTCTTCCTGGTCTATACCTGTGGCTTAAAAAAATGCTCTTCAGGGTGTGCATTGGAATCACCAAGGCAACTAAAAAAGTATCCATTCCTGGGTTTCAATTCAGATCAGTTAAACCAGAATCTCTAAGCATAAGACCCAGACATCAACATTTAAAATATCTCCCCAAGTAATTCAAATATACAACCTAGACTGAGAGACACTAGTGTTGACCTTCATTTACTTGGCAAATATTTATTGAGTGTCACTCTGTGCCAGGCAATTCTCTAGGTGCTGGGTACTGAGAACTGAGCTTTGTAAACAAAGATTTCAGCCTTCATGGGATTGATTCATCTGTGGATGTTCAAGTATGCCCTTGAAGTAACCGTTGAAGGTTCAATTATGATTTTCATTTGAAATATGGCTGCTGGCATAAGGAACCCTTTCTCTTTACTCTTAAACTATCTACAATGCACAGAGATTAACAGGTCATACTTTCATGCACAAAAGCAGAACATTTACCTTTTCTTTTCGCCTTATTCCTCCAGAATTTGTAAACTCATATTGGGCATTTTATTTTCATGGCGATATGATAATTTGTACAGCTTCAATAAGAATCTGTCTTCCTCGTGACAGGACATAATTGGGGACATTGGTTATATAATCAAAACTTTAACTGGAATATGTCACATTTGAGAATGATGCAGAGCTTCAGATATGACCAGGCAGATTGAAGGAGCTAAGATTGACTTTACGTAGATTATTTCCCTCTTGGAAAAATTCACCTTACAGGGTTTCCAGCCTTACAGAAGAATAAGGAAGGTTACTTACTAGCAGGCCTAGGAAACAGGATATTTGGGGTAGCTCACAAGGACAGGAATGAACCCAAATCTATAGCTGCTGCGGGTAAAGTCTGGTGAAATATTCTTGGGTTGGCTGCCTACCTTCTTAAGACTAACCTGAGATTCCTTGGGAAAACCTCCAGCAAAGAAAATTCAAAAAAGTCTGTATGGTCAATCACTACTCTTGCTGTACTTGTTTACACAGTCAGAACATATCTAATGAGACCACAGGTATTTTGTGAACAAGAATAATCTGACTTTGATTATCTTTATTCAGAGAGGGGAAAGACTACAGAGGGAATTTTGTGTTTCGGTGGAAGGTGATGGAACATCCCTGTGAGTTCTCAAATTCTGATCCTACTCAGTGTCTTGGAATTACCTGTTCCTGGATTAGATCCTGCACCACGCAGGTTTTGTCCACCCTTTACCCACATATTTCATTCCCTATTTTAGGAAATAAACAACAGTGACATTGATCTCTCCATCGTCACTGAAGATATTTGAACTGTGAATTCAGGAAACCCACTGGATTGCCACCGCCATGCTGATGCCACCCTCGAAAAATGTCTTCAACTGAACAGCTAGAAATCTCCTCCTGCTGCCCTCTGGATACAGAAGCTGGGTTTAGATCTTGCTCCAATCATTTATCTTTGTTTTTCTTATTTTCGTATAATTTCCTCTCATTAAATACCTACTTGCACCATGTCTGCTGCTAAGTTTCAACAGATGGTTTGATAGACCCAAGAAAAAGGCATATTGTTCAGAGGAAGGATGAATGTCCCTTCTTTCTGTGGGAAAGATTGACAAGAACTCCATCTTTGATCAAACCACAGCGGCTCTTCAAGCCCTCTTTTCACCACAAGAGCTCACCCTAGGACTTGTGCCTGCCCTTGCTGAGTCCAGGTTTACTCCCTGGTGTGGCACTATGGGAGGGGGGTGGAACATTTAAGAGCAAGATCTAGTGGGAAGTTTTAGGTTATCGAGGGTGTGACCTCTAAGGGGACTGTGGGATGCTGGCCATGTCCTCTCTTTCTGTTTCCTGACCTTCGTGAGGTGAGGAACTTTACCCCACCACGTACTCCCTGCCATGACTGCTGCTTCACCACAGGCTTAAAAGCAGCAGGATCAACTGACTGTGAACTAAAACTTCTGAAACCGTGAGCCAAAATAAAACCTTTTTTGGGGTTGGGGATTTAGCTCAAGTGGTAGAGTGTGAGCTCAAGGTCCTGAGTTTGATTCCCAGCACCAAAAAAAAAAAAATTTTTTTTCTCTTTCAAGTTGATTCTCTCAGGTATTTTGTTACAGTAACAGAAAGCTGACTCACACAATGACACTTGTTCAGATGATAAGGAAGACTTCACTTAAAGCTGGATTCTAAAGTATTTTTGTAAAAATAAAATAAAATTTAATTCATGCTGGAGAAATTGGTAGAAGATTTACTCTGACTCCTGCTCATTTTGCTAATATTCAATATTCAGGCACAGAGACCCCGACTGGGTCTCAAACCTAGGAGTTATCTCTAAAGTCATAGTTGGTCTTCTTGCAAGGGCAGGGAGAATGAGTCTGGGAGGCAGAGTCATCAAAGCTGACAGCTGCAAGGACCTTAGTACGAGAGTTCTCAACATTTAGTGCACAAAAAAAATGCTTGGAACATGTTGGAAAGATCCATGTTCCCAAGCCATATCCAGGCCTACTGAATTAGAATTTCTGTAGAAAATGGGAATCTGCATTTCAATAACTTCCCCACAAGTTGTTGTGGTGTCAAAGGTTGTCTAGCAGCACTTTGAAAAGTACTCCCTTCCCCTCCTCTATCACATCCTCTTCTTGTATCTTCCACCCCAGGTTCTTGACCCAGAATCGCACGAACTCTGTTAGTACTAATTCGAGGCAGCCCATGCCCACCTTGGACTGGTCGTACAGTTAGAGGGTCTTTTCCTCCCATGAGGGGAAAAGGTGTCTCCTATACATGGTCAATCTTCATAGAGCTAGTCCACCTCAGACCTTTAAATATTCAACAGCTTCTGTATCCTGTTCCCCTGGGGCCTCTTGGTTACAAAGAGAATCCCATTAATGAGTCCAGCCCAGGTTTGTTTCATTTTGTTCTTACCAGTGTTTATGCCTTTGTGGAAGTTGGAGGTCCTAGGATTGAATTACACCCCCAGCCCTTTCTTGGTCTTTATTTTGAGACAGGGTCTCAGTAAGTAGCTCACTAAGTAGTTGCCCAGGCTGGGCTGAAACTTGTGATCCTCTTGCCTCAGCCTCCCAGCGTGCTGGGATTGTAGTTGTGTGCCATCACCCCTGGCTTCTTAAGCTTTTTCTGATCATGTCCTACACCAGCTCACAAATACTTTTCCACCACCTTGAGCTTGCTTCTGCAGATCTTGCTCCTCGCCAGCTGGGCCTCTTCACAGGGTCCCTGAGCAATGGATCTCCTTCACCTTCTGTCTGCCAAGGGCATTGCTTGGGGAACAAAAACGGGTTAGTCAAAGGCCTGAATCCCTGATGTCTGGTTTCATTTGCCTGCCCACCGTCAAGAGTACAAGAGAAGCTCATAAACACAAGAATATGCATTTATTTACAGTTTGGCCAGTTGGGAGGAGCAGCTACTCTGTCCCCTCTAGAGTGGGAAGCACTCCAGCTCCTAGCAGCTAGAACAAAAGCCAGGGAACGCGTGTATGTGCCTTTAGCCAGGCTATGACCCACCACAGAACCCAGGAAATGTTGACTTGTCGCCAGGGCTGGGGAATGGTGGCTCCACTCTCAGAGTAAGGAAGCTGGGTTTTTTTGTTTTGTTTTGTTTTGGTTTTTTTTTTTTTTTTTTGTGGTGCCGGGGATCGAACTCAGGGCCTTGTGCTTGCAAGGCAAGCACTTTAATCACTGAGCTAAATCCCCAGCCCCAAGGAAGCTGGAGTAATCATTTGCCTTTAAAACTCTTAATTTTTAAATTTTTAATCCTGATTTTTAATTTTAACCTCTCAGCTATAGGCTTGATCAGATATTTGTGCCTGGAGCTGGGCTAAGGTCCAGGGTTCTGACCTGTCTTCTTATCCCAAACCCTCCCCTGTGAGGCACAGCTTCCTGCGTGTGTGTGTTTTAATAGGAAAAATAGAGCAAATCCACCTGGAAGTCGCGCCCTCCCAGACGAGTTTAAGACCAGCGTGAGACACCCACGCCATGCCTGGCTTCATGGGTATTTGATCCATGTGGTCACACCCGCCCAGAGTGGAAGTGACAGGTGCAGGGGCTATGTCCTGGGTGGGGGCGCTGTGCCAGGGCAGCATGGGGAAGAGCTAGCTTGGCCCCCACCCTGGCAGACATCTGTCTTAGTCCGTTTGCACCGCTGCACCAACAGCAAAGAAACAAGATGAGTAATTCATAAAGAGCTGAAATTTGCTTCTTGCATTCGCAAGGCTGGGAAGTTCAAGATCAGGTGCTGACAACGTGAGTGACTTCCTGCCGCATCTGTGTACGGCAGGAAGGGAGCAAAGGGCATCTGTGACCTCACAGGGCAGCAGAACGGAAGAGCCGAGGGCGGAACTGTTGCCTTGGGCCTCTTGTGTAGTCACTAATCCCATTCCGAGTCTAAGACCTTCAGCCCTTTGCCATCAAGCCATCCCTTTCCCACTCTGCCTATGTGTGTGACTGTGCTTTCGGGGAGAGAGAAGACTTGAATTTATTAAGTAGTTAGATTCCAACCGTCCCCATCTTGTTGAGAGTATTTTCGACTCACTTCTGTTCTCCAAAGCACTGGCTTTTCCTTACAGCTCCATGTACCTCAGATTTGATCAGTATGTCTCCTCTGTCTTCAGCTTTGTCCCGGATAAAAATAGGCTTGCTGCCCAATACAGAACAAATTTTCTGCCTCGATTCACCTGGGAAGGGCCCTTTACCTCTGCTTCTTTCTCTCTTTCCCTCTCCAGCTTGCGTTACTCCAAATACGCACAACGGCTCTTAGAAGCCTGATTTGATCATCCTCCTCTTAGGCGGCCTTCTGCTCAGAGTGCCTGTAATCAGGGCCAGCTCCACCTAAAAGGGCGAGGAGGGCGGAGCTCACCGTGGTTCGTTCTCTCTTCCAGCCGCCTCTGCTCTCACCCTCTCAGAGTCGCTGGGCAGAAGCTGTTGCCTCTGCTTGTTGTCGGAGACTACCTGGGGCCTCCCCAGGCCCGCCTGTCACTGATCGCCTCTGCAGCCTTGCAGCAGCTGGGAGGAAGAGGCAAGTCAAGCACGGAGGTCCGCGGGATTTAATTTCCCTCTCAAGAGAGCTCCTTCGGGGCAGTAACACACAGAAGACGTGACTCTGGATGAAGCATCTTATGTCTCTTATTGAATCTCCGCCGAGCTGCCTCTGTCCTTCACTCAGGTAATAGGAATTACAGAAAGATTAGGTCTTCGACTATAGACAGACAGGGAGGGAGATTTAATTTCCTATGCCTTTGGGCCTCTTCAGAATATAAACCATCCCACTTGAGGCTGTGTTTCCATCCTGAACTCTGGCCCCACCTTCTAGACATGTGACCTCATACTGCTGGGGCGGGGCTAACTCGCTCCACCAGTGACCTGCGCTCTCTTGGCTGGAGCCTCCATTTGCACATCACCCGCCTCTCCAGTTTTTGCTCTCCTGCAGTCTTGGGATTCCTGAGTCCGCCCTTTCAGTACCAACCTCAGAACCACAACTTTATCCCTCGGCTTCCACGGGTTCCCTGATTCTTAGCTGCCTCCCTGGTTCATGGCCCTTGACCCATCTCCAGGCCTGAGCTTCATGTAACACAAGCCTCAGTTGTCCTGGGCCATCTCCAGCGTCCTCCATCATCCTCCATGCTGGTGGGACAGAATGCCTCCCGCACCATTCTATTCATGAGCTGCACATCCTTCTGGCCTGTGCTTGTCATAGTCAGGACTAGTGAGACAGTTCTCAGAAAACAGGCTCTGCTTAGAATTCCAGGAAATGTGCTTACATGTCACCCGGATGTTGCCCTTGTCTTTCTCCTATAGGCAGTAGATACTCCTTTTCTGTGGCCAAACCAACCACCGTGCTTTTACAAACACCGTACGTGTGAACAGATGGGCATTTTGTGAATTAGGTTATATGGTAAGTAATCCAGAACTCTTTATCAAAGGGAATTCTGAGAAAAGTCTTGCAAAATAAAAAACCCATTTTTGTGGAACTCATTGCTTCCCGAAGCTGATTCTCCAAGTATGAGGCGACTTTTCAGTGATGCATGGTTTCTCTGCCATCTGACGGCCCCATGTCTGGCTCTGCAGGACTCTTTGTGGTATATTCACAGTGTGCAGGTCTCCATCAAGCTGCGTGCCTTATCTGCCTCATTTATATATCTGTATCCCACCCAGGGGACCAGTGGTTTGGATGCTGTGTTTAAAAACTGAAGGGCCTTTCCAAAATAGAGTTTCTGATGCAAATTTTTGTTCATGATAAAGGTGTGTTGTTAATCACTTAGCAGAAGAAAAACAGAAGTTAGGAGAGTTAAGGTAGACTCTTGATGGAGAAATTGCAGTGTCTGCTCTACTTCAACAACAGTCATCTTAGGGCTGGTTCTCTGTGCTGTTGAAGAAGTCTGAGTCCTGAGCATGCAGAGAGGCCAGCTACTTGACAGGTCACCTTTCTGCCCAGGCAGACCTTTGCTGTCTCTAATCAGCAGCAGGTCGCCCACAGGCAGGAGAGGCTGCCATCAAGCTGTCTCCATCCGCACAGCTGCTGAGCTGCTGTGACTGCTCCCAGGTGCAGACCCGAGACTGTGCCTCCTGCCCCAAAGGCTGATTCCCAGCACCTTTCCACCCAGTTCAGGAACACCTGCTCTCTGAGGCTGGCCCTGTCCTCCTCCCTCGGCTCAGGGGCTCGTGGGGGACAACGCACAGAGGACGGCAAGGGACACAGCTAGTGCTTGGTGCAACAGTGTTCCAGCAATGGCCTGCTTCCTCCTGAACCGTCCCTGACATGCAAGGCAAGTGGAGACCTTTGGAGCCAGCACAGGAAGGCCTTCCACCTGCACAGAGCCACTGCGGTTGGCTCAGTCACATAATCCAAAGGAAAGGAGCCCACGGAGGACTGAACCGGGCTCCTCTTCTGCTCCTGCCTCTGCATTTCTCTTCTGTCTGTGAACTGTCAGAGCCACAGTTTGGACTTCCGAAATGAGCAGTTACAGCTTCCGTTCCTGAAAGATCTTCCAATACATCACACCCAAACCTCCCAAATATCATAATATATCAAGTGGGACAGCAGACCTTTTCTATACCGCTCCCTGCAACAAACACACACACACACACACACACACACACACACACACACACACCCCTCTCTGTCCCTCCCAGCTCTGACCCAGCTATTTCCCTTCCAGGGATCTTTCCAATAGAGTTGAGGCCATCACATTACTGTGATACACACACATTCACCTTTATAGCAGCACAGTTCATAATAACTAAATATTGGAAGCACCCAAAATGTCCAGCAGCAGGTGGGTGGATAACTAAAATGTGATATTTACACACAATGGAGTACTACTCTGCCACAAAGAAGGACAACCTTGAATCATTTGTAAGAAAATGGGTGCGCTTTGAGACCATGATGTTAAGTGAAATAAATCAGACATGCAAGCTGAAATATTGCATGGTTTCTCTTATATGAGAAACCCAAAGTATAAATAAATTAAAGAGCAAAATAAAAGAGACATAATAGGAAATAGGGAGATAGAACTTTCACAAATGGGAAGGGAGCCAAGAGGGAGGAAGGAACGGGGGAAGGGAGACGAAGAACGTAAAAAAGATTAAAGATGCATTATGTATGTGTACCTACTTCCTACAATGAATAGAACCATTATGTACTACAAATATGTACTAATAAAAAAGAAAGAAAGAAAGAAAGAAAGAAAGAAAGAAAGAAAGAAAGAAAGAAAAAGAAAGAAAGAAAGAAAGAAAGAAAGAAAGAAAGAAAGAAAGAAAGAAAGAAAGAAAGAAACGAAGGAAGAAAGAAAGAAAAAGAAAGAAAGAAAGAAAGAAAGAAAGAAAAAAAGAAAGAAAGAAAGAAGGAAAGAAAGAAAGAAAGAAAGAAAGAAAGAAAGAAAGAAAGAAAGAAAGAAAGAAAGAAAGAAAGAAAGAAAGAAAGAAAAGAAAAGGCCAAGCAGATGGCCAGAGTGGTTGGCTGCTCCAGAAACTGCCCTCCGTGGCCTGGCCAGTGGGAATCCACCCCTCCTCCCTCCCACCCTCACGGAGAAGAGCTTCCTAACTCCTTGCTCTTGTGTGTATGTTGAGCTGATTTAGAAATTATTCTTCTCTTCCTCTCCATCTTTCCCTAAATCTCTGTTGGGAATAGAATGGTGGCATGTTTTAGATAACAGCCTCACAGCCTTAATTTTATATGTCTGACAAATTTGACTCTGGGGACACCAGCTGTAAGCTTACGCAGAAAGGCAACGAAATTATTAACTTTCAACCAAAGTTTCCATGCCCTTGTAACGGACTGCAAGGCCGAGTGTAACAATCTTCCGGACTTGGGAAACAAACTGCTTGAGGCCTACACGAGGGGCTGTGCGGAAAATGCGAGCTTGAAATCCAATTCCTAGAGAGGTTTTTCTCCCTATATGCATCCTGAGGCAGCCACAGGCCATGAGTCAGCTCAGGAGAAAGTCAGCTCATTCTTGCGGTCAGTGGGGAACATGCTTGCTCTGTTACTTATTGGGCTTTCTGTTTTCTCCTCGGAGATGGCAAACCTAAAACAGGAAAAGCAACTGGAGACAAGGCTCAAAAAAGGAAGTGAACTAAAAAGCAAAGATAAGGAAAGAAGTATCAAAATAGAAACTAGCAGCGGTTCTTGTTTTCTGGGCAGGTAGAAATACCAGATATAAAGATGAATAAACCAGTATGATAGACAGGATGCTGAAGAAGCTTGGGTTTGGGACACTGGTGTGGACTGGGCAAGGAAGGATTAATCAAGAGGGGAGGGGAGGTGGGCCAGGTGCTGGGCACAGGTGGGAGGGGCAAGGAAGCAGCCAGGTGGGCTGGATGTATAGCCAGAGGAAGAGGGGCCAGCAAGGGACAGAGAGCTTGCAGGATCGGAAGGACCTGTTTGGAGGCAGGAAGTGTCCCAGCGGACAAGAGAAAGGATAGAGTCCCACAGCAGGCTTCTCAGAGGACAGAGCAGCGAGGGACAGGAAAGAAGACTAACAGAAACAAAGAAAGTCCAAGGCCAGAGACGCCGGGCAGCTTTCTGAAAGAGAAGTAAGACACAGGGTGCAATCCAGCCAGGGAAGCCAGGCCAGATTCGTCAGAGCATGGCCACACGGTCGGGCTGAGACCAGCGGCCAAGGTGTGCATGCTGGCCGTGAGGACGGTGCCCTGGACAGGCCGTGTTAGCAGGGGACGGGAGGGGAGGGTCAGGCAGCTCATCGCCGGCCTGGCTGCAGGGCCTTCAGGCTTGCTGCTCTGCATATTTTGAAGACTTGGGTACAAAATTGCAGCTGCCTAGAACAGCGGGTCTAAGCCCTCTTTCGACATTATTATCACCTGGGTCTTGGCAAGCAGACTCATCCCTGAGTTGGGATAGAAATAAAGATAGAAAGGAGACGAAGAAAATTTCGACTTTAAAATGGTACATTTACGAAAAACTGTAACTTTAGGATATACAGTTACTCAATCTTACAATACCCTTTTCCCTTCCAGGTTACTCCAAAAATAATAATAAAAAAAAATTCCCAGGGCCTTGAAGATACGGTGAGCCTGTACATTGGGCCCACAGCTTCTCATCCGTGAACTGAGCCTGAATCTTTCCTCCCACAGACGTCCATCCTCCAGAAAGCAGTGCTACTAAGAGGGCGGCTTCTTTTTAAACTCCAAAAGCATGCGAGTGGTTTGCATGCTGACACAGCCCACCAGGTGGGTAGGCTGACCGCAGGCATACCCATCCTAGATCCCCCATCTTGGAGACCTCCCCAAGGCCGCAGAAGCCCAGCCCCAGACACTGATGCACCTCGCTGTGCGAGCACCTGGACTCTCTTCTGAGTGTGTACTTCGCTGATCCTGCCTCACAAACCTTTCCAGTTCCTTTCTGTCAGCAGACCTACAACCTACCGGGGGTGGGGCAAGCTGAGGTCCCCTTCTCCTCTCAGGGGACCTACTCAAACCCCATCTGCGGACAGTTCCTAAGCCATCCCTTCCCCCAACCCTCCCCATCATTTCAATCAGAATCTCTCATGAGGCGGGGTCATCTCCTCCTCAAACCTCTGATTTTCGGGTAAGACCTACACTCTGCAGCCGCGGAAGTTGTGCTGAGCAGTGTAGCAACCCCGTCCATATGTGGCTCTTGCACATTCTTGATGAGACCAGTTTGAACGGAGATGCACCGCAAGCTCAAAATACACATTGGAGCCAGGCGTGGTGGCACATGCCTGCAGTACCAGCACTCAGGAGGCTGAGGCAGGAGGATCACCACAAGCTGGAGGCCAACCTGGGCTACATAGTGAGCTCAAGACCAATCTGAACTACATAGTGAGACACTGTCTTAAAACAGACAAACAAACACCCAAAAAACAAAATGCACATTGGGCTTTGAGAGCTTAGTCTGAAGGATATAAAATGTCTCATTCACAGTGAGATACTTATTGAAATGCTATTTTGGATATGTGCTGGTTAAATAGATGATATTATTATCACCTGTTTGTTTTCACTTGTTTCAGTGTGGCAACTAGAACATTCACACTGACATATGTGGTTTGCATTTTCTCCCGGTTCTGGGGATCAAACTCAGGGCCTCACGCACATGAGGCAAGCGTTCTACCACCAAGGTGCATCTCCAGCCCTGCATTTTGTTTCTTCAGAACAGCGCTATACTGCTGCTTCTTTCAGTTCCGATTCACAAACCACACAAATGGAACTGCTTTTCCAATACTGCTTCTGCATTTGGTAATGAACTCGAGGGGGAAAAGCACTTGTCACAGTTTTAAATTATATATTTATGTGTGTGTTTACTTGTTTAGTATCTCACCTCCTCAGTGGACCATCTATTACGTTTACTTTTCTATTTCAGTATCTAACCAGTAATAATAATAATAACAGCACAGTAAATGTTTGTTAAATGAATAGGTCGAGCAATGAATGAATAAACAGATGATAAAACATCTCTCTTATTCTATTCTGTAACCCCTAAACAGGGTGTTCAGCAGGTCTCTTGCTGGGGCTGGTGCCGCGGAGCAGGGACACGTTGCATAGCACGGAAGGGCTGCACCAGAGAGCTGAGGCACTCGGATTTTGGAGGCAGATGGATTTGGGCTCGAATCCAGATTCCACCAGTTCAACTCACTTTGCCTCGTGGTCTCTGCGATTTCTTGTATTTCTTGTATTTCTGTAAAGCTAGGAGCCGTGGCGCCTTGCTAGGTTATTGTGTTCTGAAGGGTTTAGCACAGCGCCTAGTACACTGTAAGGCAGTCCAGACCTTAAGAGGGGAGAATCACAGAGTAATCGCCAGCACGCAAAATGTGCTCAGAAGCGGCAGGGGGGTGGGGGGGGCCAGCAGAGTTCTGCCTCCTGGGGGCAAACACCCTGCCCCACCTGGGGTGGTCGCACTTGGCTTTTCGAAGTCTCTCAGTGTGTCTTTCTGCGGTTTAGGACAATGGGGGGATTTCCGGAGATATTCGTATTTCTGGTGATTCAGTAATGCATAAAAAGATGTTTGCTTTGGCTCGCAGGCAGCTAAGGTCACTGACTCTCCTCAGACACCCTCTGAACGGCATCCCCAGTCAGCAGTTTTGGATGAGGCTGGACCCACATGAGAACCTCAGGAGGTGGCCGGGTGTCTTTTGTACCCGTATCTTACTCGGCATGAAAAGAACCGCCTCCTTACCTTGCTCCGGGAGCCCATGCCAGGATCCCCGCCAAAAACAAGGGGTTATAAGGAAATCTGAGACTTGACTGACAGACTGCAAAGTGCTCCAGTCTGGCCAAGTGGTATAAGAGCTGACCTATTTATCAGGCTCACAACTGTAGAGGTACATGGACAGAACTGTCAAGAAAAAGGAGTTTATTCGGTCCCCGAGGATTATTTGTAATTAATACTCAAGCTAAATTTATCCAGATCGAATGCATTCGGACACATTTTAGTAATTTATGTGTCTCTTCGAGATGAGGAGAAGCACATTTGTGTGCCAAAGTTGAAACAGTGGTGATCAGAAAAGACTCCTAAAAATCCTCATTCCTGGATTTGGAATATTCTATGACCATAGAGACATACATTTGACAGGTCAAGTCCTCAAACTGCAGCATCTGTAGAATTATATTAATGCCCAACTGGCCAAGACTGGCGCACAAACTGAATTGAAGAGGACAAATGCACTGTTTGTGGCTCTTAGGTTGATAGGTCTACAATCAACAAACTCCCAAGAAAGCATTCCATGGAGATGCTAATGGATGACTCTCTGGTTTCTCCCGCAGCAGCTACAACCAGCAAAACATTCCTGAGCCAGATAACTCTGGGTTGTATTGCAGGACACAGTGTGGGTGTTGTACTAGTCAGCTTTCCCGTCACTGGGAGAAAATATTGGACACCAGCAACTTACAGAAGGAGAGGTTTATTTAACTCATGGTTTCTAGTGGATTTAGTCCAAAGTCATCTGGCTCCATGGCAGAATGCGTGGTTGAAGGGCTTGGTGTAAGAGAGCTGCTCACGCCATGGCAACCCGGAAGCAGAGAGAGAGGAGGAGTTGGGGACAAGAATAGACCCTTCCGGGTGGGTCACATCCCCAGTGACTCACCCCCAACCGTGTCCCACCTCCTACTAGTACATTTGGCCACTGACCTTGTCGATGGACAGATCCACTGATGAGTATAGCATTCATAGAATTCAATCCGCTTCCAAACATGAGACTTTTAAAAAACTTTTATTTTTTATTAGTACATGTTTGCAGTACATAATGATTACATTCTTTGTACATAGTTGGTGCATACACATAACACATCTTAATTCTTTTTCCATCCTTTCTCCCTCTTCTCCCCCCCCATCTCTTGGTCCCTTTCCCTTTTGCAAACTATCTATCTCCCTATGCCCTGCTATCTATCTTTTATTTGGCTCTTTATTTACATTTTAGGTTTCTCATATAAGACAAGTCATTTGCTATCTAAGCTTGATATCACAAGCTTAGACATCATTTTTAGTCCACTTAACATCATGGTCTCAAATTGCATCCATTTTCCTACAAATGACCCAAGTTTATCCTTCTTTACAGTAGAGTAATACTCCATTGTGTATAAATATCACACTTTCTTTATCCATTCATCTGTTGATGGCTACATAGGCCACTTCCAAGATTTTGCTACTATGAGTTATGCTGCTATAAACATGAGTACGCATGTATCACTATAAAATGATGTCGTTAGCTCTTTGGGGAAGACACTTAGAAAGGAAATACCTTGGTCAAATGGAATTTCCATTTTGTTTTTTTGAGAAATCTTCATACTGATGTCCGTAGTGGTTGTATGAGTTTAGATTCCCACCAACAACGTAGAAGAGTTTCTTTTTCCCTGCAGCTCCACCAGCATTTGTTATTATTTGATTTCTTGATGATAGCCATTTTTTCTGGAGTGAGATAGAATCTCATTGTTGTTTTAATTTCCATTTCTCTAATAGCCAGAGATGCTGAAATTTTTTTCATGTATTTGTTGGCCATTTGTACGTCTGAGAAGTGTCTATTCATTTCCATAGCCCATTTTTTGATTGGGTCTTTTATTTTGGAGGCTAATATTTTTGAGCCCTTTATATATTCTAGATATTAGTCCTCTGAATAGCTGGAAAATTTTTTCCCCTTTCTGTAGGTTGTCTTCACTCAATTTGTGGTTTCCTTTGCTGTGCCAAACACACCAGACTTTGGGGGACTCTTCAGATCCAAACCATAAGAGGTGACAAGGAGCCATTCACAGGCTCAAGAAATTACCTATCCACCCTTTCAGACCCTCCTGCCTGGCCAAGTTCCATCAGTGAAAATCATTGCTTAACTCTTCTTGGAAGGAGCCATATCAAGTGCTGTTGTCTAAGAATGCAGAATCTCATTAATGCCAAGGCCTTTGTTTTGGATCCAGGCTCCTAGTGAAAAAAGACATGGTATACAAGACTGAATTATTAATCTTTATTTTCTCACAGACACAGGGCACTGATGACTCACTTACCCCTTGAGTCCAAACCCATCTGGACTGCCCGTGAGAAGTTCTTGGCAGTGGCCGACAGCTACGTGGAAGCCAGCCAACCAATTCCAACCATGACCTGCTGACTGGCAACTCATCACCACGTTCCAGTTTGGCTCAATAACCACGCCAAGCAACTCTTAACTTCCAATCCTGCAGCTCTCAGTCAGGCTCAAGAAAAGTGCCAATGAGATGGCACTTAAAGAGTGAGTAAAATATATAGTGAATTTTCAATTTTAAAAACACATTACAGTAAAAGACACAGTACCATTAATCCTCCCCAAAACACTCCCTCTCACGCACTTATCCCATTGTTCTTGCCACTTTCTAAAGTAGCTCTGGAAGTCCTCTTTCCTGAGTGTCTTTACAAAGTATGATTTAAAAAAAAGAATCCAGAGAATGCTGCTGCCAGGCCCCAGCCAATGGAAAGGCAGGATTGCGAAGACATCATAGTGTGTCCTCATCCACCTTATTTACTGGCTCTGACACCACACAACTTTTGGCCCTTCTCCAAAATCAAGATGACCATGAAAGGTCAATGTTTCGAATTGACTAAAGACACCAAGGCAGCCAGGAAAGCCTTCACGAAATAAGACTTCCTGAAGTGCTTCAGAAGTGGCAAGAAAGATAACACAAGGGTGTCTGAAGAGGGGGTTCCTTTAAGGGGGTTAATGGCAAGTATCTTTTACACTAATCGATTTTAGAAAATTAAACATTCGCCATATTTTTCGGCCACATCCAACCTCTTTGACTCCATTTGCCTCTTTCTAGCTCAATTCTAACTTTCAGCTCAATGTGCAGACCCACATTTCCTTCACGAATGTAGAGTCCTTGGCTACTTCCTTCTTGGAACCAGAATTTAATTAAGCACATCTTAGTTATACATAATAAGGAGTTTCATTCTTAACGTTTTCATACATGCACACAACATACTTTGATCAAACCACTCTCCTCTTCTCTCCCTTGCCCTTCCCTCACCCCCTTTCCTCTTCTCTAATAGTCTTACTTCTACTTTGGTGTTCCCTCCTTGACCTCAGATTCTACGTAGGAGGGAAAATGCGTGATAGTTGTTTCTCTGAGTCTGGCTTATTTTGTATAACATGATGATTTCTAATTCTGTTCATTTTCTTGCAAATGACAAGATTTTACTCTTTTAGTGGCTGGATAATGCTTCCTTGTGTAGATGTACTGTATTTTCTTTATCCATCCGTCCACTGGCAGGCACCTAGACGGATTCCATAGTTGCCATTGTGTATAGGCTCCGGGTGGGCACTGATCCCAGTAGTGTGCTGACTTTGACCCCTTCCTGTTTATACCGTACCAAGGAGTGGTACAGCTGCATCATATGGTAGTTCTATTTTTGCTTTTTTGAAGAACCTCCATACTGGTTTCCATGTGGCTGTATTAATTTTTAGTCATCCCCTTGCCAACAGTGTATAAGCATTCTTTTCCCCCACATTCCCACCAGCATTTATTATTTTTTGTCATAAGCGACAATTTTTTTTGGGAGGGGTGCTGGGGATTGAACTCAGGGCCTTGTGCTTGTTAGGCAAGCACTCTACCACTTGAGCTAAATTCCCAACCCCTAGAAGCTACAAATTTTTAAAGGCAGAATCATTGTATGGATTCTCCATCAGTCAGGATGCATTAGATTATACTGTGATTAGCAAATAATCATCAAATCTCAGTGATTTAAACCCACAAAGGCTTATTTCTTGCTTGCCTTACATGTCTGCAGAGTTTGCAGGAGTTGGGATTTACACCACCACCACACCAGCCCATCTACAGAGCGAGGCCATGGGGAGTAGGGGCAGACACTACCACTCATACTGAGAGCATGTAGGAAATTCTAGAATCTTGGGATCAGGTTTCTTGGGAAACAGACTCTGGGGCAAACATTTGTGTGCAGGATGGTTGGTGGCAATTGCTCTTGGAATACCCAAAAGAAGTGAGGAATCAGGAGTGAGCAGAAAGGAGTTGAACTGTGATGTAGGTGCAACAGAGACTAATTCTACAAGGGTCTCTGGAGCTAGACTGTCCATCCAAATTGTTCCAAACTGAGGCAAGGGAGCTTCAGCCCGTTGGACCAAATGGCTCCCTCTGTTGGAGGGCAATTCCTAGAAGGGCTCAGGTGTGAGCAGTCAGGGGTCGATTCTCATGGCATCTAAAGGAATGATGACCCTGGTCCTAAAAGGAGAGGCCTGGATGACGTACCTGAGCATCTACTACCTTCCACCATGTGCACTGATCAAATCTACTAACTTTTTATGGTAAATTTAAGCCACCAGCGAATAGCTCTTCTGAGATTCTTACTGGTCTCTTTGTCACTTAGCAGAGGAAGATTAGAAGGATGGTCTATAACCCAAGGGGCTGCAGGTAGCCTCAGGACCACCATTATCCACTTTATACTCCTCTCACTACTGACTGGTAGTCAAGGTGCCTAACCTGGTGGGATAACCCAAACCACCATCCCAAAATATCTGGTCACTGTGCTAGTCTCAGGCCATGGATGTCACAATTTACTGTCAGAGTAGGAAGGAGAGTACCAAGAAAAGCCCCAGCAGACCATCTGGGTGTCTGCCTTATGCTGTCCCACCTTCACTGTGTGACAGCAGCCCTAGCTCACCCTAACACTGGGGCTCCTAATGACCCCAGCTCCTGCTAGCCTGGGGGGCTCCCCACCTTGCTGTCTGATCTTTTGGCACAAGGAGCTCAAGGTGACCAGACAGCAGCCCAGGCTTCAAGTTTAATAGGACGCGTGCTAGTGTTTCCCTCCAGAAATCAGGATTTCTAGGCCCACAGAGCCTAATGTTGCAGGAATGAGAAGCATTACTTGCTGTAATAGTTAACTGTGGCATCACCTTGAATAAAAAATGCCTAGTGGATTAGTTCAACACAGTTCTGGGTGTGTGTGTGACTGATGGATTTACTGAAGAGGGAAGACCCACGCTGGATGTGGGTGGCACCGACAAATAGGCCTGCAGCCTGGATGGAATAAAAAGAGAAAGAAGGAGGAAGTTTAGCTTTTCTTCTTTGGAGGAGCTCTAGTCGTTACCATTACCTTTGGGTGTCCATCTCCAGGCTCCCGTGCAAACTCTTTAGGCTTTCAAAGCAGACTCTTTGGCCTCCCAATATGGATTCTCACAGGACTCTGCAGTGTGCTCCAGGCCTTCAACTCTTGACTGGATCCTCTAGCTCTCGAGAACACAGATGGTCCTTTTACATTCTTCCACAACAGACTCCACAGGCAGTCATTGTAAACCTACCTTATAAGTCCTTTAAATATCATAGTTTTATATGAACTCTGTTCCTCTAGTGAGCCCCAACTGCCAAGTGGGATAGTGGGAATGCCAGTATGCAGGGTCTCTCCCACCTCTACTCCTTGGTTCCTGGACCTATGTATTCTGCCTGTTGGGGATACTAATTTGAATAATAGTACTTGATGTAGGGTGTTGTTTTAGGCTATTTTGCATTCTTATAACAAAATACCTGAGGCTGGGTACTTAATAAAGAAAAGGGGTTTATTTGCCTCCTGCTTTTGGTGGCTGGAAAGTCCAAACAGTATGATGCTGACTTCTGACTGCATTGCAACATGACAAAGAAGTAGTAAGGAAACCAGCCAGGCGCCGAAGGGGCACATGTTCAAGCAAGGAAGCAAGATGCCAGGGAGGGAGCAGATTCACTTTTTATAACCACTCACTCTCAGGGAAAAAATTCACTCCTACCAGACCTTTCCCGCACCTGAGAGACAGCGCTAATCCTTTCACGAGGGTGGAGCCTCCACGACCTACTTATATTCCGCTAAGCTCCACCTCTTCCCACTCCCACAGGCCCATCTGGGCACACACTCTTCCCCTAGCACTCAGTCTTACAGCCGCTCTTCTTTCAGGGCCATGGCTAACCAGTCCACTTATTTTCCACAGCCCTGTGTTGTATATCCCTGCTTCGGGCCACATCTCTTCCCATACAAAGTAAATGAACATGTTCTCTATGTAACAAGAGGATTTCCCGGTAATGTTGTTTTTCAAGACCAAGCCAAGAAGGACGATAGCATCACAGTGGTCTATTTTTAGCTAGCACCCCCAAACCAGACAACACTATCTTGAGCCAGTCTTAGACTTTTCCTTTCTGTGTCTGCTTGGCCATCAAGTGCCCAGGTAGCCACAAGTTTTACATAAGGAAGAGACATTGGTGCAATAGTGGTGGGCACCATGGGAATCTGGGCCATTGACTAGTACAGTGTACATTAACCCTCTTGCCCTATTCATGCTGAGTCGTAGATGTTGTGCTTCCTTAAATGTAGATTGCTGTTGGGTCTGCCAACATCATGATTTAGTAAGCCGAGCACCAGTTAGTTGATGAATAGTTTTGGCTACATGGTTGCTTAAGATGTGCTCCACCTCCCTCAGGGCAGTGGCACACCAGGAGCCATTTTCAAGTTGGTATAAGTCTCCTCTGCAGACGGCATTGCCTCACGCTAACATTTGGCTTTATTCTATGCTGTGATTCTTTTACTGGGGCTTGCCAGGGTTTCATATGGTGTCTTCTCCCACACAGTTCACTCTAGTATCAGTCAGGTCTCCTCATCATTTGGCCCAAGTAGGACAGCCTTCCACATAACACAGTGTGATATTTAGGTCTTGAATGTCCCTGAAAGACCCAGGAGTTGTAGGCTTTGTCTCCGGCCCATGACACTTTAGAAGGTGGCAGAACTCTTCATGCTACCCAGTGCTATAGTTTAGATCTTGAATATCCTGCAAAGGCGTATGTGTTGAAGGGTTATTTTTCCCGGTCCATGGCACTATTGGAAAGTGGTGGACTCTTTAGGAGGTAGAGTCTAGTGAAAGGAAGTTAGATCACTGGGAACATACCCTTGAAGGGCACATTAGGATCCTGCCCCCTACATGCTATATTATTGTCTCCTGGTGGGTGAACAGCATCTCTGTCACATGCTACTATCATGATGTATTCTTCTGCCACAAGGTCCAACCAATAGGGCTAATTTGAAACCTCTAGAACTGTTAGCTGAAATAAACCTTTTCTCTTTTAAAGTTTGTTTTTCTCAGGTGTGAGCAAGCCTCGACACACAGGTACCAAACCTTTCAAATATTGTAAAATCTGTTCCAAGGATTCGGAAGAAAAATCATATAAATACAAAGTGTAGGATTTTTACTTACAAGTTCATAAAGTTCAATGTGCCATTTTAATTCAATTTAAAAGACATTTTTGGAATATTTCAATTAAATACAGTAAAGATTCCTGATTTTGAGATATGAAGGGGATAGTCTTTTGTAATCTTTATATGTTTTTATGGAAGAACTAAGATTTTAGAAAAAAGTTAATAAAACAGAAAAGCAATGAAACAAATATAAATTATTCTGACATCAGGAAGAAAATTATAACCAAAAATACTTAATTATATCAAAAGCAGCAATTCGGTAAAAGAAAGAGGTCAATTTTTAAGAGAATAGTGATGAATAGATTTTTTGGATTATTTAATAATCCAGTTAATAAAGAGGAGTGAATCATAAACAAGCTGGAAAAAGATTTCTGTTTCTCACTGATTCAGTGTGAAAACCAACACGTATAAAGATAACACATAGCAATGATGCATCTGTACAATAGGCCGCGGGTGACTCACTGGTTGATCAACCAATGAGTAATTCCCAATTCAAAGAGTGTTTAGGCTGAATCACTACAGAAGAAAATTCAATATGCCCTAAAGTCATACTACTATGTAGGAAAGAAATTTTGTGAGAATATTCCCCAAAATTTATAATCTTAAACATTTTGTGTGGTATTTCCAATGAGTGTAAAACTGAAAGAAAAGTTCAAAACTGTCAATTAATAAAAATAAGCAATTTTGACCAAACATACTGGAGGTAAGACAGACTTAGGTCTCTCTGAAGATCTATTACCAAACTGCAACCATTTGAAGATGTGATCTAAAGAGTATGTGATCCCAAAGAAGTAGTCTTCACAGTTTAGATCTGAAATATTCCTGAAAGTCTCATGCATGCAAAGGTGGGGCCTGGTCAGAAGGAGAAGATTGCTGGGGTCATGACTAGGGAGGATGTGTTCTCGTGCCCAGCCCTTCCCTGTACTCTCTGCTTCCTGGCTACCCTGCAGTGAACAGCTTTCCTCTGCCATGCTGCTCTGCCTCAGAGCCGCCTATCCACCGACTGAACCCACTGAAGCTGTAAGCCAAAAATAAACCTCTCCTCCTTTAAATCACAGGTGTTGGGTCTTTTGTACCAGTGGTGGGAAAGTAGGGAAAACTATTTCTGTCACATGTCAAGTAGTTAATACATCATTTTTCTCAATTTTGTGATGTTTATGGTATTTGTCAGCCTTTTTAAGATTTGAAATTTGTTGTGATATCTTTAATCATTCTAGATAAAGAGTGACCTTCAAAGTTCACTTTGAATTCACAATTTGATATCCTTTTTCTTTTAAAAGGTCCTCAAGTTGTACAAGATCCAGGCTTCATAGTTCTCAAAAGGACGGGTTTTTAAAAGCACACACCATCTCCCAGAGGCCCAGCCCCCCGGGGGGGGGGGTGCCAAGAGTTATGATTTTGTCCCCAGCGTGTACAGCACACACAGGTGGGGCCATCACCAGGCGCAATGCTGCCAAGCCCCTGGGGAGAGAATCCCAGCTGAAAGAGGCTCTCAAATCTCCCACTGTGCAGTTGATGCCTTTGTCCCCCCTTTATTAGGTGTGAAATGGTTGCTAGGAGTATTTGTGTGTGTTTATCCAACAGGTCTGCAAAAAGTGTGAAGCTCTGTTTCCTGCTGGTTTTATCCTCCAAGTGGAAACTGGTGGTGGTGGGTGATGGCAAGAAATTGTACCGGGAAGAAGAGTTTATTACTATTGATATTTCTCACCATGATAAATGAGTGTCCTGGGGCCCTGAGGGCCTGACAGTTTTCATTTGCTGCAGATCGAAAGCCTCACAGGGCCTTTTCCTTTCCAGACTGGAGTGGATTCTCTGAAATCACAAGCTAACAGCAACCTCATGACGACGAGTCCTTGAAACATCATGACTAAAAACATCCCAGTACGTTGTCTGTCTTTCTATTGCATCACTCTGCCGTCAGTCAAAGTGAAACCTAATTATTCTTATTTTAACACTTGTGCGGTCTCTTTTTCTAGAATGCCTTCTCCCATCTCTTCCTTTCCAACCTTTGCACCCTTTAAGAACCTGCTCAACTGCTGCTCCGGAGTCAGCCTGGCCGGCTTCCTTCTCTGTACGCTGCTGTCTTAGTCCATTTAGGCTGCTATAAGAAAATACCACAGACCATGTCCCTTATAAACAGAAATTTATTTTTTACAGTTTCGCAGGCTGAGAAGTCCAAGACGTAAGCAACTGTGGAGTCGGTTCCCTAGAAACAGACTACAAGGCTCCTCAAAATGCGCTGCCTCCCCGCCTCACCCCTTTAACTAGGGGAAGAGAACTGGGGTCAATGAGACTTTTTTTTTCTTTCTGAGTTTTCACATGATGGAGAGAACAAGTGACCTCCCTGATCCTATTCAGGAAAGATCTGCCTCAGGACCTAACCACTCCCACAAGGCCGACTCCTAGTAGCATGGCCGCGGGGCTTGGGATTTCGGCAAGGGAATTTGGGAGGGATGCAGATAACCAGGTCGTAACACGCTCTTTTCCTCCTGTGAGAGCAGCTCTTACTGTCGTCCTGAAAGCATAGTCACCTCTGCTTCTCTAGAATTGAAAAATTCTTGATGACAAGACCAAGCCTGAGCCATCACCCGTCCTCATAGGGGCCAGCACAGTGTCTGTGCACGATAACAAATGTCGATCGAATAGTCTCGTTAACTGTGAGTGTTAGCTTCTCTAGTGTACATGAAGCAGTCAGCACGGTCCTCACATGAACCGGCCGCTCAAGAAATAGGGGCCGTTTTCCTTTCTGCGAGAGCTTCCAATACAGATCTGGGATGGGCCAGGCCTGGCGGGGAGGACGTAGAGCTGTAGTTAGGAGCACGGGTTCTGGATCCAGCCTAGATTGAATCCTGCTCTGCCACTTACTGGCTGTGTCACCGCGGGCACGTTGCAAACTTTGTGCACTGCAGTTTTCTCATCTGTGAAAAGATGCAGTTACTGTGAGCTATTGTGAGATTAAATGAATTAACTCACGAAACACATTGGCCAAGACTTAGCCTAGCGTAAGTGTGCGGCTATTAGATGGGATAAATCCTTTTCTTTTGGTGCCAGGGCCCGAACTCAGGGCCTTGCACTTGCTAAGCAAGCACTCTACCCACTGAGCTAGATCCCCAGCCCCTGCTCTTCCTGAGCAGTACAGCATCTGAAGGGGAGAGAAGACAGTAGCACGGCGTCTTCTATACTCTGTCCGTACAGTCATATTCCATCAGCTCCACTGCGGTTTCTGACTAGAAGGGAACCACACAGAGTAACCCACACTGGAGTGTAGGCTGCTAAGTGGGGAGGGTCAAAGGATTTGGGGATCTACTGAAAAACCCTTCCACAATGAGTTTGATGATTGTTTTATGATTCCTGTGCTCAACATGGATGTGTTTTTAACAGCAGGCATGCTGCGCTCCTTTGCTTTTAAAGCTACTGGAAAAGGCAGGAGCCATTTCATTTCTCCATCCTTTGGGTGTAACTTAGTCCAAAACAATACAGTCACTGCCTCTGTCTCTAAGGCCTGGCTGTTCCCACCCAGCCACTGCCTGGCTTCCCTCCTCTCACAATGTCAAGAGAGCCATCTTCCCGTGGAGGCCAAGGCCCGTGTGTTGGGTGCCTGCGGAAGAGCAGCACCATGGGGTCCCTCCCTGCCCTACAGATTCTCTTAGGTGAGGGAACGAATGGAAAGAGTTGAGAAGGAGCTGCAGCTACATGAGCCACCAAGTAAGGAAATGAGCTGCGGACCACCTGAGAGCTTGGGCATGCTGCTGTGCCCCGGTTATCCACACTCACAGACATGCTTGGATGTCCCCCTCTTCCCTCAGGGCCACCAAGTCTTTGAGTCATTGGGTGTTTTCTAGGTTTGTAAGGCAGTGTAACTGAATTGTTAATGGGTAAAAATCCTGAATTATAAAGTTTGTGTGTGTCTTTTTAAAAATTTTATTTTAATGGTACATTTTAGATATACGTGATGATAACATTCATCATAGAGAATTTGTACCTGTACGTGATATATCTTGCTGCTCCTTTCTTTCCCATTCCCCTCCTTTCCCTTCAACCTGTCCTCCACTCTGCATGTTTAAACTGCTAAAACTGTTAAAAGTTTGACTGTTTTTGTTTAATGGCCACATTCATGTGGCCCAGGGATGAGGTGGGGAGCACAGATCAGAACAGGGGTGTGTGTGTACAGCATAATGACATTTATCTCCCTTTTTCTGCCTTTCTCAATTCGCAGAAGGGCACACAGCTGTTAGGCTGAGTAAGGGCTCAGGAGGGGAAGGAGGCAGGAGTGGCTGTAGAAACTTCCGTAAGTGACATTTAGGTAGGGGGTGTGTTAAGGTCAGGGGAGTGGTCGGTGTATATTTAGCTAGCAAAAGTACCAGGATTCCTTTTATGGTCTCTCTAAAGTTAATGCTTGTAACAAATGCATGAAGTAGGCATTACGATCTTCAGTTTATGGAGATGAGATTCTGGGTATCTTGAAATAAATCACATTGCAGATAAGTGTCAGGAAAATAAGCAGAGACAGCTCCCCGTTTTCAAACACCGGATTTAAACACTGTCCCTCCCACAGGTAAATCCCTCACTTACTCTTGCGAGAACAGTTATAAGGAAAGGTGGAGCCATGGAGCCCTGCTAGCACCCTTCCGCGCTTTCAAAGAGCTGGAAGGCGGCAGGACCATGCAGGTAAAAAGCAAGTGATGACCACCCGAGAAACCTCCCGATTGTCTAACTGCATGACTGGAGCATGCGTCTTTCCCTCTCTGGGAGGAGTTGGGAGAGGCACAGGGTGGCTGTGGGCCTAGTTCCTGAGGCACCTGAGGAAGCTCTATGAGCACATAACAAACCTCCCCCACAGCGTCTGCTTTTGAGTCAGAATCTCAGTCGGGGTAGAGAAGAACATACTCTGTTCAGTCAGCTCCTAACTCTCCAGGGTTTGCAGCCACTCAGCCCTCAGCAGGAGCCGGGCTTGGGAACCGAGGATGGTGTGATCTCCAAGGTCCTTCCAAGCTCCAGCATTGAAGCCGTTACGCGACAGGAAAGGAGAGGAAACTGAAAACTTCGGACTGTCTGGGGAGTGCTGAGCTGTTAAAGGCTTTTCTGCTGGCCACCACTTCCTGGCACACTGCCGGGACTTTCCCCTTCATTCTCTCTGGAGGCCTTACTTGTGCTATTTGGAGACAGATCGGAATGGAAAATTGACCTCTTTTCAAAGTCAAATCTCCTAGCCTGCTTGAAAGGAATCTTACTGATCAAATCTGAGCTAATTTGGACATCCAAATGATAGAAGTAATTTATTACAAACTACTGGAACTCATGAGTTCATGTTTATATAAATTAGTAGATGAACAGAGAAGACAAAAGGCTCTCACTTATAGTGGAAAGCCGACTAATGGCGGGAAAAAGATAAAGTTAGAAAGTTGTCATTTGGCATCCATCACAGTAATCATGGACTCAGTCAAGGGTCACCAGTAGAAGCCCGAACCACAGAGCGAAGGTTTGATGAGGCACAGAACATTTATATGGTTTCATGGTGTAGTCCTACAAGATCCTTCAGAATTCTTGACAGACACCTGGCGGAAGCCGTGGTGACCAAGCCGTAGACAGCAACAGAAGCTAACACTGTCCTCTGACAGGATGCACTCAGCAGACAGCATCGCTTCACAGCTGATCCTGCAAATCGTGTAGCCCGAATCCAACGAGGAAACATCAGGAAAACCCAAGCCGAAGGACCATCTGCAAAGGACTTGGCCTGTGCCATTCAGAAACCCCAAGATTGTAGAAAACAAGTGAAGACCGGGGTGGGGGCCAGAGACTGCAGCTGACTGAGAGATTAAAGAGGTAAGATAAAGGGATCTAGCGTGGTCAGGTATTGCATGCGGGACCAGAAAGGAAAGGGGTCACCACAGATGTTGTTGTGTTTCTACAAAAAGCACTATGGGGATGATCAGCAGTAGGTGAGTAGTTTATAGATAGGAGAGTAGCAGAGTCAAGGTTAATGTTCTGGTTTTGGCGAGTGTGCTATGGCTGTATAAAGACCATCCTTATCTTTAGAAGATGCATACTGAGGTGTTTGGGGATATGATTGCAACTTACTTCTGAATGGTCTAGAAGAAGAATGTGTGTGGGGGGGGTGTGAGAGAGAGAGTGAGCGAGAGAGAACAGAAATACAGAAAGAATAAAACACACGGAGGGGCGAGAGGAGTACAAACGATCAAGATGTGACATAAATATGTAGCAATTCCCCAAACATGAATGTAATTATGTATGCAAATATATACTAATAGAAGATTTAAAAATAAGAGTTTTTTATTTCGGTGAGACCAGTGAAAATCAGGCATCATTTTAAAATGTTGCATTTCAGTATACAAAACAGTCTAATAAACCGTTGTGGATTACAGATGGTTTACAAAGAAAAGGAAAGTACCGGCTTTTAAATCTGGAAAACCAAACATTTAAACATCAACAATATTCTAAACTAATAACCAAAATAAACTTCCTCATCAGTTCATTCAATCTGATGTCGTGAGTGCTTGCTTCACCAGCTCTTGGCTTAGCAGTCTCACAAGCTGCGTGCTTTTTAAGGAAAAGTCTTGAAAATTCTAACTCAGCACACCAGTGTGGCTAGAAAGTTGTCTAAATGATGCCCCAGAGGCCTGGGCCCAAGTCTATTCTTTGATGTGGCAATAGTCTGAAGGGCCTGATACGGTCTGCTGGGGTCATGAGATGGTTCTTCTTTCTCGTAGACATAAACTCAGACCTGTAGCTGATAGCAGAATTTTCAGCCGAGCATCAGAGCAAACAAAAACTATGTTAGATGATAGAGCACATGGCTGTGGTTAATTTATTATTGATAATTTTCAATGTAAAGGTCTGATGGGAGTTCCTAAGAATAATGTAACTGACAAGGAAATCTGATTGCTTCTGCAGCATGTATAACAAGATGCTGCAGTCATTCCAAGACAGGTTTTTAGACAACATGTCTCTAAGAATAGTGATGAAGCCTATTTTCTGAGAAGTCAGTGAATGTTAATGTGATTTATAAAAATGGATGAACATAATTTTATAGAGGAAAAACCTTGAGATATAACATAGTGATCCCGAGATATAAAATAGTAATTGCCAAGATTATAGCAAGTCCTGCCAGGAACATACCAAGAACATAAAGAGATTCAATAAATCTAGCACAGACATCTGTACTTTTCACAACTCCACAAGTAAGTCTAACAAACACGCCCAGTTGAAACTCAGTGGTGCAGAATTTACTAGATTCAAATGAAAGAATGAAGCCTATTGTCAAGTTAACATTTTAAATAACAACTGAACCTGTGTCTACCATTACTGTTGTTTTCTAATATCATCAGGCAAAGCACCACCAGGGTGCTGACAAATATAGAAAAGTTCAACAATTATTAAGCCAGTGTTTTTTCTGCAGTTAAAATACGTGGAAAGCAGGACACTGTCAAACATGCAGGGACTCACCATGAATTATGTAATTTCCAAACTTTCCATATCGACAAAACATTTTACCTATCCAAACTTAACTCAGTGCTTCTTCTGATTTGACAAATTTTCCCATGAAATTTTATGATGGTAACATGTCAGAAACCCTAATTACTTCTAGCACCTCTCTTTTTAGAAGGTGAAAGAACAAATCTTTGTGATTTTTGCAGAGGCCCTCTGGGAGATCTCAAAATAGGTTTTGATATAAAAGATATCCTGAAGCATTTTTTCCCTCACGAATATTTCTATATTTGGATCTGATTTTCAGAATACTAAAATCAAAAAGTTGTCAGAGAAGATTTGGACATTTGATTAATATGGGATTGTGAGTGCCTAAAAATAGTTACCTGTTTAATTAAAATTGCAATAAAAATTTAAACCGTAGAAAGTAACATGATAGCAAAGAATATATATGTTCTTTCAGAACTGTGATACTTTTTCTTGAATAATTAAGGATTTAACAAAGTTAACACAAAGAATCTTTGCATCTAGGTGGTTATAGAGAAAGTAAAAAATATTAATGACCAAGGAATTAATCAGTAAATCAAGGAAAGAATTCCATTAAAGTAGACCAGGCTTTACCAAAATGTTAACATATTCTATATCTTTTCAAAAAGAATCAGATATTGGTTGGGGATTTAGCTCAGTGGTTAGAGTACTTGCCTGGTAAGCACAAAGCCCTGAGTTCGATCCCTGGCATCAAAAAAAAAAAAAAATCAGATATTGTAAACTGAGGCAACTAAAAGTCACTTACTAAGTTTGTCCTTTACTATGCTCCTTCATATTCTGGAAAAATCTAACACTTCAGACATTATCTTTGGGTTCTATGAACACTAGAGTAAAACTAACTTCATCATAATTATACTAAAATGTTGTTTCTGCTAAAATGCAATCTGTTCCTCACTGCCACTTTCAAGTGAAAAGAAGTATTTTTAAATTTTCTCAGTTACAATTTTTAATACAGGATCAATAGTTATAACCCACACAGACAAAAGCTCCTTGGGAGATCTTTGATAATTTTTAAGGGCAAAAGGGTCCTAAAACCCAAAATTTGAAACCTGCTGCACTAAACCAACTACTATTACTTGGTGCTGGGTCCTCAATAGGTAAAATATGTGGTCCAGAAGCCACAAGAGAGAGTGCGGAGTTGCCGCAATTACAACGACTGCTCTGGATCTGTGTGTGGAGTTTGCATCTCCCCGGTCCTGTAACTCTGAGCTTTATGGGTATAGACAGTCTGGTTTTCAGAGAAAAAAGGCATCTCTCAGGAGACCCTGCAAGGTTCCCATGAAAATTTTAGCTGTGCCTTTCAGCGGGCTACTTTTGTCTCCTTGTGACCACAGTGGACAAGACTAGGAGTCACCATCCTGGCTTCATTATGAAGAGCAGGTAGGGCTGCTGCTACCTAATGGGGACAGGGAGAATGTTTTCAATATCTACAGTCCATAGTACACGGAAGTATGGTTGTCACAGCTGAGAGACTCAGGCTCCTTGGGGACAGAAGCCTGGCCACCGCTGGAGGTGAGCTACTAGACCAACAGAGCTGCCAGGCTCGGGAATGTACTCAAGGGGGGATACGATTAGCAGCAATTGCAGCTTCTCCAAGAGTTGCAGCTGTGGGGCCCTACCTCCTCCCATTTCCTTTGCCTCGTATGTTTCCTCGAGAAAAAGAATTTTAAAGAAGCTGTGTCCCAAATTTAATCTCCAAAGAAAACTAATCTAAGTGGCACAAAGAATGGGTTTAATGGATGTCATTGCTCCCTTGCTGCCCTCTTTAAGGTTGAGGCCCACAGTCTCCCAATTTATTGGGACTCCAAGAACTGGGGAATCCTTCTGGACCCTTCTCCAATAATTTCCCTCGACTAAAGAGAGTCTGGCAACAAAGTGGCAGGAATGCCCAGTCACCTTGCCTCAAAGCAGGACAACTATGAAGGGCTGTTCTAGCTTAGAGATCTGCCCACAGCGGATGCCCCTTTGTTGGAACCGCATCTTAGTGCAACATCTCACTCTGCCCAATGCTGTGTTTTAACTCCCCCGCAGATGTTGAATCTGTGAATACCACCCACCACACCTCCCCCACGTCTTTATCTCAGAATTTGCTCCCTGATGACTTAATTCAAGGCAAAGTATATTCACTATCCTGTTTCATTTCAGTTCTACACATTTTTCAAAATTATACATTTGACTTAAATTTGCATAGATCAATATATCTTTAAAAAGAAGATCTGGGGAAGCATGAGGCCAAATCAGAAACTTGTCTGTGTTCAGATACACTTGGGAACTTCCTGATTAACTAAAATTAAAACAAATTTCTTTATAACGACATTTCTTGAGGTTCTAAATTACTGACTAGGGTATGAATCTCCAAAGGGAGGACCCTATAGTAAACAAAACTCTTCCCAAAGTTCTTGGACCATGGCTTTACTTTTTTCACTCGTTTATTCTTTTTCTGTGCATCTGTAGAAAACAGGGATACAGGGATACAGGTTGACATAACTATAGCCATCTTGGTCATAGTGTTCATTGGCCCATCAGATGGCTATGGCATGTACTATGTTGGGTAAACAGAGTCATTCACATGGCCAAACACTGTATGCTGGTCACGGACTGTTTTCTAACATATTAGCAGTTTTGTTTGTTTGTTTTAGAGAGTCCAGGTACATTCTGGTTGGCTGCAGCGCACCTTTATCTAGGTTAGTATGTGGGCCCCTTTCTCCTGCTTCATTGTGCAGGGTTCTCCTGTCTTGCCTCCACCCAGAATTCACCTCCGTTCATAAGTCCTCAATAAATTGCATTCTGTGCAATCCTAGATTTGTCTGCCTCTTTCTTTGGCCCCTCTACACCTTCAGCCTGTGGTTGCCGGTTCCCACAGACTGAACTTTTCTGAAGCTGCACCTCTTCACATTCCTTAGAAGCGATTTCCCTATAGGGCACAGTTTGGGAAGTAGTAGTTCACATTTACGAACACTTAATTAGCATTCATTTTGCTTGGCATCTTTGAAAGTTAAAAGAGCTTTGGGGGATGCTCTTAATAAGTGTAAGCCATTCGTAAGAACTGTTTGCAGATGTCAGAGCCGAGGCCTATGTCTGCTTTCTATAAATTACACAGTAACAGAAATACTGAAAATCAATTCACTGAGCCCTGTACTGTCTCAAAGTTCAAGTCAGTATTTTACAGAAATTAGCCCCACTAGGGCTTTAGCTATAATGGTTTATAAACCAGAGGATAGTTACGTCAAGCCAGCTGAAGTTCATTCGTGAACTAAGACGTCTCCCTGCTCTCCTGCCCTTTGGGTGCCCTTTAGCAAGAAGAACTTAGTCTCCTGCTTGCTTCACTTGCTGGGGCTCTGGCCACATGAAATGATGGCAGAGTTCTGATGACCTCACCCCAGATGATGGCTCCACGGATTAATTTAACATAAGGACAGCAACCACCATGGGGAGTCTTGGCATGAATCACTTCCCAGTAGAGGCACTCCGTTTGGATGGCAGCCACCTGACTCAGTCAAATTCTCTATTTTAGGAAGTATAAATGTCAGCTCTCTCAAGCTCAAGTTGCGACCCAAATGACATTGAACTTTTGTTTCATGTTCTGTTCTGGTTCTCCATCACATCTGTTGTACTTCTCAGTTTTAAAAGCGCATGGACGCAGCGTAAGCAGGCAGTTACAGAGATGACTTCCTTGTTACTCTCTCAAACCTGTGCACCTTCGTGTTAATTCTGCATACCACAAGGGGTGTTTGCAATCATATAAAAGCCTGATTGACACAGCTATTCATAGTAAGCCTGGAGTTGCAAGACAACCTACATACCAACGGGGACTGGGTTAACATGCCACAGGGTAGAAGAATGCAAGACAATCCACATCTCGTCTGGAAGGCTAGCAAGCAGGTCTGTAGTATGCTGTAGCAGTGAAGCATTGATTAAGATTTCACGTTTTAGTCTTAATCCAAAAATGAGTGTCAGAGGCAATGACAGATGCCATTTCCTCGGGTATAGGGAAGTGTCCCGGTAAGGACAAGCACATGTCTTCCAATGGCCAAGTAACTTCATTTGGGAAAAGAACTGGCGGTGGCCCCATATTGCACTGCTCTGGGCAGATAAGGAAGCTGTGACCCTATTCGGGAAGTGCCATTTATCTGTGACTTATCCTCTTGAAGACAGCTGTAGAGTTAAGATCATAAACTGATTAGATTCAGAACTTAAGTGGAGGCTGAATTCTTAGACACAAGTGTTTACAGTCAGTGTTATGGTGCCAATTGGCCAAAATATGAAGTCTAAAAATCATAATGATATCTGGGAATTTTTGGATGAGCACATGGTAAGAATGTCCTCCATGGAGTTTGGATCTGGGTGTCCCCCTCCAAAAGACCTATGTGGCACTATTGGGAAGGGGAGGAACCTTTTGGAGGTAGAATCTAGAAGAGGGAAATTAGGTCAGTGCAGGCATGTCCCTGAAGGGGATACTGGGACTCCAGCTCCTTCTTCTCTGTTTTCTGGCTGTCAGGACTTGAACAGGCCTCCTCTGCAATGATGTCTGGTGCTGCCACAAGCCCAGAGCAATGGAGCCAAGAAACCATGGACTGAGCCCTCTGAACTTGTGAGCCAAAATAAACCTTTCCTTCTTTTAACTTTATTATGTCAGATATTTGGTCATACTAATGGAAAGCTGACTAATGCAGACTATAAGCTCTTTCTCCACATTACAACAGTTTTTCCTATAAGTAGCTCAAGATACTTTTGCTCTGAAGAATCCAAGCTTACCATGAATGAAAACCATTACCCTATTTTTTTTTAAAAATAATGACATCTGATTTTTAAATAGGATGCCCATAAATACCAATTTTCCTGGGATCGTTCCTATTGATCCCTGTAATCTCAGTGTCCTTCTAGCTCTCCAAAGAGCCTGGCTTACAGGGTAAGTTATACGCCTAACCTATTGCTAAATTTAAAATATGCATTCTTTTCCTCAAGCTATTTACTTTAGGCTAATGAACAGTTCCTGACTTATTCTTTGAAGCACCTACTTAGTCTACAGCATGTTTTCACTCAGACCAACATAAACATCTTGAGGAAGATGGAAACATTAAAGGAATGGAGGCTCAGTGGATGAACAGACCTGCTGAGAGCACAGATAAGCAGATAAGCATACTCTGGTTTCTTACTCCCCCGCAGATTTCTAGAAGCTGCTATGTCTATATTTATTGGCAGCTTCTCCAAACTCGTAGTGTAGATAAACAGGATGAGGATTCTCTCTGAATGGTTGGCACGTGAAAAATCTCTTATGTTTTCATCTGAGTGTCAAAAGTGAATCCCTTTTTGGTGTTCATGGAGTATCTGCCAAGACCTCTTCTAAGCGAGAGGTTGGACTAAGCTAAACCTGCAACACAGTCCAAGGAAACACAAACCAGGAGCAAGCCTGCATCAGAGGAAGGCCAGTGCTACCCAGAGGCTTACACTTGGGAACAAATCTGTTTGCCGTCATGAGGAAGGAGAAAGATTCGCCTAGGAAGACAGAAAATGCAAGGGTTGATTAACTTTCTATCATACACTTCATTTTAAGTAGTGAGAAACAAATATTTATTGAGAACTTCCATATGTGTGCCTTGTGGAGGATCCAAACATGATCTGTGGCCCCCACAGAATCAGAAATTGCAAACTCAGAGGTGCTCAAAGGCCAAACACTTAAAATGAATCAATACAGATTTGCCTTAAGAAAAATGATGACAGAGAGAAACCGTGCATCGCACCTCCCACTGACACCACCGCTGGCCCCAGGCCCTGCGTGACTCACGCGGGATGCAGAAGTAGAGAAGAACTGCACACCCAGCCCCTGCTGTGTCTGCCGGAGGCCCAGGCCTCACGTGATCCACGCAGGAGGTGAGAGCAACCAAACTACCAAATCTTAGCCAGCTCTGCTCCTGGGTTCTCTACAGCACAGGGTGGCAGAAGTGAGAACCAAAAGACTGACCGAACTGAAGATGAGTCCAACAGCCAGGACGAGAGTTTCACTCCAGGACTGAAGTGTCATCTTACTGCAGAGACCCAGTGGGAGACAGCCTTGGGAAGCAGGCTCAAAGAGGGTGAGAGCTAAGCAGGGATCTCCTGAAATCCCTCAGGAGGCTCAGGCTCGGGCCTGCAGGATCACAGGGCCTGTATACTGTGTGTTGAGAGGCCAGGTTTAGTGGGTATAATCTTCAGAGGGGGAGAACTGAAGGAGACTGCATTTAGCCAAGTGGGATGCTCGAGCGCTTGAACCACTGCCTACAACCTGCAGAAATTAGTGGTCTGAGTTACTATAGGTCAGTATCTGGGTGGCTTAAGCATCTCCATTAAAACCATAAATTTCTTTGCTCTGGATAAGGGCAGTATGTGAGTGGTTCTTAGGATTTGCTAGTATCCACTTGCTATCTAACAACCTCATTGTTGCTGACATTATTACTATAGCCAAGATGACGTAGTTGTTGCTGTCAATTGGCTTTCTCTGTATGCCAGTATCTGGATTGCTTGGGGGTCATAAATAATCTGCAGCTAACTCCTGAAGAACTGGGCACTGGGACAAAGAAGCCTCAAACCCCAGTACAACAAACAAACCAAAAAATATAAAAGTGAAAAGACAAGGCAACCAGATACCTCTGGAAACTCCCAGCTCTCCCAAAACTGGTTGAGGGGAACAAGGGGGAGGAAATCATAAGCCATATGCAGAAAGATATGAAAGGGTATCAGTGGAGGTAAAAGAGTTCAATAAGGTGCTTGGCAAATTTAAAGATGAAGTAACTAATCAGATGACCCTAATGAAACAAATGATTAGCAAGTCTAATCAATTAGAAGACACTGATAAAAATCTAGTGCAGCTAAGGAAAAAGATGCAAAGAGGAAACTGAAGTCCAGATGCAGAAAGAAGGCATATAAGGCCCCTGCCCACCGTTAGACTTCGCAGTCCCGGTGTGAGCCACCATGTCAAATGCGAAAACACCACAGGCAGTGAGGGCATTGACTGGCCCTTCTCCATCAGCCGCACAGCCTCAATGCTGTGCCCCAAGGACCCGGACAGTAGTCTCTGTGCCGGGCCATCTCTATTACAGCCCATTGTGGGGACAACAAGGTGAGAACATGGAGAGGATTAAGAAGGATCTAAATAGGTCCTTCAGAAAGGCTTTGGGGCAAATTGAATTCAAAGCGGTGATTTGAATTTATGACCAAGGCGGTCATCTTGTCTATCTCTCTGCCTCCAAGGAGCCTTTACTTTACAATCTCTGGGAGTTTCTAAAAACAAGAGAAGCCCACTTCTGCCACCAGACCATGTTCTTTCTTCATGTGGATATGTTTAAGGAAAGAACACACAGCTTTCATCTTATTAATGTGATTTTTCTTTTCAAAGTTCAATAAGACAGAGTAAATAAAATGACCTTTGTAGAAAAATATGAACTATAAAAAAGTATATGGAAGAAAAAAATTGCCCTAATGGACTTAATTAGAAACAACCTGAAATAATGTTTGTATTTTATGGATATATAAAACTAATTATAAAAAAACAATTATACATAAAATTATATGTATAATATATAATAAGGTATTTTTATATAAATATATTTCATAATTTTAAAAATTGAGATATATGCGTACACTTCATTTTTCACTTTATTGTGAATAATTTTACTCTTTTGGGGTTTCTTTTGTTTGTTTGTTTCTCAAGCCAGGGTCTCGCTATGCAGCTCAGGCTGGTCTTGAGCTCACTATGTAGCTCAGGCTGGCCTCGAACTCATGGTGATCCTCCTACGTCAGCTACCCGAGGGCCGAGATTACCAGTGTGCAACACCACACCCTGCTTCATGTTTTAATTATCTTTCTATGCTTCTTTTATGGTTTACAACAGTGGTTCCCAACCTATTTGGCACCATGAACTAGCTTGGTAGAACACAATTTATCCACAGACCAGGGCAGGAAGTGGTTGTGGGATTATTCAAGTACATTACATTTGTTGTGTACTTTACTATTACATTGTGGTATATAATGAAATAATTATAAAACTCACCATAATGCAGAATCAGTGGGAGCTCTGAGCGTGTTTTCCTGCAACTAGACAGTCCCATGTGGCTGTGACAGGAGACAGTAACACCGAAGTATTTTATGTCCAGTCCACTCTAGGCTTGTTTTGGCTGCTGTTGCTACAGAAAATCTTGCTTCATAAAGACAGGATGTTGGAAATGGAGGCAGGGTTTTCAGTGCTTTTGAGACAGTCTTGGGATATTCTGCCTTGACTTTAATCTACAATGTATGGAGATTTGAAGTTGTGTCAAACATTCTTTGGGATATCAAGCAGTTAATCCTCTTGTAGCAGGGACAAAGTCAACCCACCTGACTTATTCACGAAAGCATCTCAGATCCATTCCTTTCCAGTTTGGTGGTCTTTTGTGGCTGGGAAGTAAAGCTCAAACTTTTGAAAGCTGACTTAGGTGATCATGCCTCATTGTAGACTTATCAGCCTGGACTGCATACCACAGCGACTCATTAATCCTCTCTAACAATTGTGCCTAAACATCGTCTGCTATTTCATCAGTTCATCTAGTTATAGTGGGGGCCAAAAGAGGAATACATGCCACCTTTCGAACTGTAGCTTACTCTAAAAGTTCATGACAAGTATCCTTAGTAGCGGGTAGGTCAACCCTTCACCAATGGTCAAGGGCTTCTTAGCTTTAGCAAAGTGATTAGCCACTACGAACAATACTCTCAGGGCAGACACATTTGAAGTGGTGGCCTTCAAAATTGCTCTTGCTCTTTGTGTTAACATTTTCTCTTTTGAAAAACTCCAAAGGCTTGTCTTTCAATGCAGGGTACTTGATCCCCACCTGATGAAGCAGTTTGAATGTTTCATGGCTTCATCGGATAGCTACAGATTGTACAGAGCAGGCTTGGAGAATGTGAATCACCTGTTGCAATGAACTCATAATTTAAACAAGACTCTCGGGGTTTTAAATGCAACTTTCTTTTTGTTGGTGGTCTTAGAATCATCACTGGGTCTTTCCTCCTTTTCAAAGAAGCTGTCCAGTGACATTTGGTTTTTGCTCATTTTGGCTAGGGTTAGCTCGTGAGTTTACCAAAAGTGTGACTGAGACAAGGCCACAGGGTGGGAAAGATGCATGGATGGAAGTGACAAAACAATAGATGGATCATGCATGGACTAAAATAAGTGCTGGATTCTGATTTAAAGCCTATCGCCAGATGCAGCTGTGCAACTGAAATACATCAACACACTTGCCACTATAAAGCCTGCCACTAGGCCCAGTTTAATTTTCACTTGCCACTCACTGACAGGGTTTTGATATAAGTTTGCAATCATTTGGCTTATTATGGTCCCTGTGCAGTCAAACCTTGCTGCTAGGTTTAATCTGTATTTTCAGCCTCTCCCAGTGCTGGCATCACTGCCTCAGCTCCATCCAAGCTCATCGGGCTTTAGATTCTCATAAGGAGCATACAGTCTAGATCCCTCACAGGAGAAGTTTACAATAGGATTTGTGCTCCTATGAGAATGTAATGCTGCCATTGACCTGACTGTAGACAGAGCTTGGGTGGTAATGCAAGCAATGGGGAACAGCTGTAAAAATAGATGAAGCAGGGGGCTGGGGATTTAGCTCAGTGATTAGAGTGCTTGCCTTGCAAGCACAAGGGCCTGAGTTCGATCCCCGGCACCACACACACACACACAAAAAAAAATAGATGAAGCTTCACTCATTTGCCCACCAGTCACCTCCTTACATGCAGCCTGGTTCCTAATCGTCTGTACTGGTACCAGTGTGTGGCCCAGAGCCCGAGGTTGGGCACTCCTGGTTTACAATATCCATATCCCATGACATGGAGTATCATAATTTATTTTGGTAGTGTCTTTGAGGGAAGCAAAAACTGCCTAACAAGAAAGTTTCTCACACAGTTTAATTCAAGAGTATGGAAATTTTTCCTGAAAAGAAAAAAAAGTTTTTTTACTTCTCCCAAAGCTGACAGTGCGATACAGTTTTCTAAGTGGAGAGCAGAGAGATGGAGAGAGAATTAGACCTTAGTAGCTTCCTGGTGTCACAGTTGAATGGGCCGATAATAGTCTAGGTTTTTGTGTATGACAGGAAAGAACTGCGAAGTGTACATCCAGTAGCAAGTAGTAAGCAACTATGTTTATATTGAAGATCACAAGAAGCTGTACTTAGGGTCAGTTTGTGCCAAAAAGGTATAACACAGACCAAGGAAGGTGCTGGGTGACCAAAAAGCACCGCACACAGATCAAAGGTCATACTCTCAGGAAAAAGGGGGCTGATAACTCAGGCTTTTAGAATCTTAAAGGCCAGACACCCCTGCTTTTGGTGCCACCCACTGAAGCCCTTGTAGTGCTGGTGCTCTGGCACCCAGGGCATGTGGCCTCCTAGACATTTGTTGTTATTTTTTATCTCGCTTAGGATAATGGGAGCAGGAATAACTGTTGGGTGCTGTTTACAATTAAACAGAGGGAAAGGAGTAATGCACTCAGCTCCTTTGTGTTTAACTGTACTACTGGGATACTTGCTAAATAATTCTCAAAATCAGCCGGCCAGCTCTGGGGGACAGTTGGCCTCAGACTCTCACAGCAAACTGGTAAAATGGTCTAAAGTTCAGGTGACGTCTGTCTGGGATACACGACACCAGACTATGCACAGTGACACCAAAATTGGGAATTCTGGATGCAAATAACTGAAGAGTGTGTCTCTGGCCCTGAGCCCAGTAGAGTCCCAGAGCTTCTGCCCTGCCACAGCTTCCACAGAGGGACAGCTGCGGTGACCAGCCCGGTCCATAGCCCCAGCTTCGCTGTTCTACCAGGCAGGTGGGACATTCTGAACCCGAGTGGTCAGTGTTTCTGCTTCCTCTGCAGAGCCTGCCAGCGTCCTCCTGGTTACTGGTCAGGGAGTGACAGGCTCTTCTCTGGAGGCGCCAGGTCATTCTCAGGAAGAGCTCACAGCAGACCCAGGACAAGAAGTTGTCTTTCAGGCAAGAGGCATAGTAGACAGGATACCCCCTTCCATCCGGATCGCACCAAAGCAGGACTCATCGCCTGTAGTCTTCCTGCAAAAGGCCTCTTATTTTCCCTTCTTTCCCTGCACCCCTCCCTCCAGGCGGTGGAAGCTATTTTTAAATCACCCTAGCAACCGGAGGACACAGGCTGGGCTTCCCGTGATGCGGCAGTCACGAGACTGGGAGACGGTGGACCGCACTGTCCCGCTAGGAAGCACAGCCTGTCTCTCCCTTCCTGGCAGAGGGACGTCCTCACAGTCATAAGGATGCAAGTTCCCTGTGCCACCTCTGCCTCTGCGTCTGACTCAGATACTGATAGCTTTTCTTCTGAGAAAACATCTCAGACTTTAGCTCCCGTAACAAATCACAATGGGTGCTGAAAACCACTGTGGGGTGCAGGAATGTGCTGGATGGGGGCAGTTTCCTGGTAGTGGGTGCCACTCCCTCCCAGTGCTGTCAATAAAGGTACATGTTATCTGCAGGGAGTTGAAAAAAATCAATACTGAAGCCCAGCTGAAACCGATCTGCTTTTTATTACCATCATGAGGCAGCAATTCTCTTGTCAGTGATAAATAGGCCTTGACGCTCCCCCTCCCTCGGGTACCACTGGGCTGAACGCCACTCCTCTGACCACCTGGCACCCAGAGGTGATGCCCAAGAGACAACACACTGCTCCACTCCAGTTCTATTAAGTCCCCTGTGCTGGTGCTTAGCTACAAGAAACAGGGCACCATCCTGGCTGATGGAAACCCCCAACTAGCTGCAGAAACAGAATTGCCTGCTGTCCGAATAGCCCTTCCTTCCAAGCCCAGGAAAAATGAGTCATAGTGAACCGACCCCCCGACAAGGCCCTCTTCCACCCCCAGATGGTGCCACGAGCATGCTGGTAGAGATCTTCTCCTCTGGCCTTGGGTGGAACACGAACTTCCTAATTCTTCCGTGAAAAGACATACCCTTGAGCCAAAAGCACCAGGCCCTCGGCAGGGTGAGATGGACTCCAGGAGAGCTAAGAGAGGTGGAAAGGGCAGAAGAAATAGCCACAATAAATCATTTGCTTGAAAATTTGGACATTTTGTTTCTTTTTCTGCATTTTTGGGTTCTGAGACCAAATTTGTAAACACAATAAATATAGGCTAAATGAACTAAATCTTATTCCATGGCCAAATTTCATGCCATACCCTAAGGGCACATTGTTTTCAAGGGCCGTAGGCTTGGGGAGCACACATGGTGGCATTTACTCTTTAAAGGAATTAAATGTTCCTTCTGCATTTCTACATTTCCCCATCTGGGACTGTTCCCTCGGCCTCCCTTATATGTTCCTCGGCGAGCTAAATTCCCTCTTATTTTGGTAAGAGCACCATTCACACGGAGGTGCGTAAGACGCAGGAGTTCTCGACCTTGGCAGTCTGAAAATACACTCATGGTTTAGATTAATTTCTCTTTTCTATTTTTAATCCGTTTGCATATTTACGTAGGCCTTTTCTCCTCTGGGGTTCCTCTTGCTTCTCAGCTGTGATCAGTTCTTCCCAGCTTCTCCAAGAGGGGTAAGTGGGTATTGCTATGCCACTTAGGACCAAGGAAAATCCATCTTCGCTAGAGCCTGAGGGCCGTCAGAGCAAACAGCTCCTCACTCTCCACCCCCAGAAACGCTGGGCTAGGCTCTTCCATCTCCATTGTCTGAAAACAGACAAGGTAAGAGAAGTACCGAGCAGTCAGCACTGGTACTTCGGCAGCAGTACTCTAGGCACTGGTCAGTCAGAACGGGCACTGAGAGTTGCGCGCCCTTCAGGATCACGCATTCACCCTGCGGCTGCAGAGAGAGCAGCGGTGGGGGACTCGGGGCAGACAGGGAAGTTGGTGGCGCTTCAGGCTGTTCAGACAGCCATCCTCTCTCAAGGGGTACAGAAGTAGTTTGACATTTTAGCGACTGGGGCACCTCTGCCTGTGTGTGTCGAATGCATATGTTGCCCTGCTGAAGCAAAAGTCTTGAAGTTCTTATTAGGTGTCCCCCAAGCGACACCCGAGGTAGCCAACTAAATGGACTTGCTGTGTTTCTGCAGTCTGGGAGCCAGCTAGGAGTCTCGCGTGAGTTTCCCCTTCAAGGAGGGTCCGAGCAGCCATTCCAGTCTGTCCAGTGGGCCCAACGGTTATGTAACCCTCCTTGATCCCCTTTAGTCGAGCTCGGGTTGTGTCATACGCCTATCTTCTCTTTCCTGGGTGCACAAGTAGCCGACTGAGGCTTAGAATTACTTCCTGTGGGAAGGGCAGTCCTGGTCTGTTACACTGTGCATGCTCCATGCACAGGTCAGGGATGGAAACGCACTCAAGGAACATCCTCTGCTTCTAGAAACTTCATTTTTTTAGAAAAAGATATTATATAGAGACAGCTCCATGTTCATGTTTAGCCAAACAGAGCCACAGAGTGTGACCCACACGAGACTGAGTTCTGACTCTCTTTGTGCAGTCTCTGTCACCGGTGACCAAGCACTGCCCCCCAACCTCTTCCTTAAGCCCATCTGGGACCATGAGGGTGCTCTTCAAAGGATTCCCGAGAGAACTTATTTTAGGCTAAGCACAAGTACTTCACAGTCACTTAAATACGCCTTGGGTTACCTTTGATGCAAGTTTCAAATAATTTTCCACCAAAAACTATTTGCCTCTGATGTCTTCTATTATCCATGCAGACTCACTCTGATTTTACTTTTATTTTTCATTGCCTGGAGTATGATGTTATCTTAGGTTCTGGGTGAGACTGTAATAGTTCACTTGGGTGCTTGTCGTAACAATCTAAATATTTCAGTGGCATCAAGAGGGTAATTAGCACAGGGACGCTCAGCTAATGAACAGGACATGAGCAATTTCCTTTCTCTGAATAGACAGCCAGGAGTCCTACTGCAAAAGGAGGCATCACTTTGCCAGTCAATTGTTCATTTTGTTAGGACGTCGACATGGTAAAGGTAAACTGCAGCCAGCCATGGTAATGCTCCCCTGTAACCCCAGCACTCTGGTAGGCTGAGGCAGAATGAGTGCAAGCTCAAGCCTAACTTGGACAATTTACCAACTTAGCAAAACCCTATCTCAAAATGTTTAAATATTAAGTAAGGGCTGGGGGTATAGATGTAGCTCAGCACAAAGGCCCTGGGTTCAACCCCCAGCCCCGACCCCTAGACACAAATAAATCTGCAGGAACCTCTTTCCTCCAGGCATAAATTTTAGATTTGATGAACTGTAGCTGCTCCAAGACTACGAGCTTCCTCAGACCTCAAGATAAAAGTTACTACTTTTTATGACCTGGTAGAACGTGAAAAGAACTTTGTTTGGCTCTTGGCTTCCTGAGACCAAGATGGCAAGCAGCCCTTCCATGATATCATCCTGAAAACATCTGATCCCACTAAGTCAGTGGGTGATTGAGCCCATTAGCTAACTCCTGTACAAAACTGTTCAAATTATGATCATAATCTCTACTTGGAGTAATGAGAGTCTTTATTCTCTTCAGAATGTTAATGCTTTTATAGCTGATTGTATTCCATGTCAAGGCTTTTTATTTCTAGATTAAGCCTTTTGAAAAATAGCTGGTATCATGTGACTGCATCTCTACCCTCAACATAAAACCTTCAGCTGGATCACGTCTCCTCCAACATTCGGCACCCAGGACCCGGCTCTTGGCTTCCTAGTCTGGAGCCCCCTCCCCATGGTCTGCACAACAGGATAATGTTTCTGGTCCATATTCCATTCTGAATTATTAGAGGTAACTGATGTTCCCATGTTTTTCTCTTCTTGCCTTTATGGGCTCCTTAGAGTCTAGAGGTTACTATCTCTGGCGAGTACTGTGACTCCCAAGTTGCTACCCGTTGTCTTAACTAAAAGCTTGGTTGCCCATCATCTTATTAACATAATTTGGCTCATCTAAGACACCTCAGTTTATAAGACTGCGCAAGATTGTTCCCACTGGATTGACAGTCACAAACTAGAGATGTTAAATACCAGTTTCATTCTTTTCCATGTAACATGTAAACACATTAACAAAGGACAATTCCTCAATCAAATCTCTGGCCTTTCTAGTTCATCATTCTGGGAAAAAAAAATATCCTTTTTGCAGATACCGTTTACTTCCCATCTCTTAAGCAAGTCTCTGGACGCAATGAGGGAAAATTGAGTTATCACTCATATGAGAGAAATATCAAAATAAACTTTCACAGATCTTGTTACAAGGTTTTGAAAATATCGGTAATGTCCACTGATTCATTTTCTCATGAATGCTCTTTACCCTCAAATAATCTAGTGTATAATATGGCTTTAATTTACAAGAATATCCTTTATTCTTTTACCATGCAGAGACCATCTTTGCCCATGGGTTCCATAATTACATCTTTCACTCTAGCATCTACCGACTCATCTAACATGACTACCACCATCCATGTTTCTGGGCTACAGCATCAAACTTCCTAAATTTTTGCACTAATTTTCCTGAAAGGAACGCAGAGTGTCTGATCCAAGTTTCTCACCTTGCAGATGTGGGCATGGAGGCCCAGAATGCGGCCATAAATGAGTTTTTGACCAAAGTTACCAAATGAGATTTTCTCAGAGATCAATAGTCTCTCTAACTCTCCAGCATTTCATTATGCCCATTTGAATTTTCAGACACCTGCCATTTATCAGGAAATATGCAAACATTCTAAATGGGCATTTCTGTTAAGTCCCTCACCAGCTAGGTATCCAAAGAGATAGCTTAGTCAGTTACCTACATTCTGAGGCTTTATATAGATAGCTTCTTCCTGAGTACTCTGATGGGCTCTTGATATGAGTAATGAAATTATTCAAATTTTGTACTTGAGCTGATAATACACAGCTTATTTCTCTCTGCATCATCTTATAGTTATAAACTATTTATGAATATTTCACCTGCAATATGTGGCAAATATCTTGAAACAGTGATTATGCTTGGCTAGTATATTAGTCAGCTTTGCATTACTGCAACAAAACCTGAGGCAGCTAACTTATACATTTTTTAAAAAGTCATTTACTCACAGTTTTCAAAGCTCAAGGTCTAAGATGGGAGGCCCTGATGATGATTTGGCCTCTGGTGAGGTGATGGTGGCAGATAATGGCAGAAGCATGCGTTAGAGTAAAGGATCACACATTGACTAGAGCAAAAAGAAAGTCGATGGGCAGGCCAGACTTGCTCCTTCTGTACCAGCCCTCACCCTGCATTCCTGAACTGCTTCACGCCCCCAGTGACCTAAAGATTCCTATTAGAACCGGCACCTCCCAACAGCGCCACCCAGGGGCCAAGACTTCAATCACAACAGACCCTTGGGGAATACTCAAATCATTCCCAAAACACAGCATTTTTCTTTCCTTTATAAAGGAAACTTTATGGCCTTCAATTTGTTTAATATAGCATCATATATACAATGCACAAAATAAAAAATGGACCGGATATGGTGATACACACACTGACAAGGCTAAGGCAGATGAATTGCAAGTTCAAGGCCAGCCTGGGCTACATGGCAAGACCCTGTCACGAAAAAGCAAAACGAACAAGAAAAGATAAATTGGACCTTTTAAAAGTTAAAACATCTGTTCTTCCAAAGATAGTTAAGAGAATGAAAAGACAAGCACAGAATGGGAGAAAATATTTGCAAAACACATATTTGATAAAGCCCTTCACTCCAGAATATATGACGAACTCTCCAGATAATGGTAACAAAGCAAAAGACACAATTTTCAAAGTTGGCAGAAGGTTTTAGCAGATTCTTCTCCAAAGACGTGTGGATAGGAAGTGAGTACATGAAAACATGTCAACATAATTAGTTATGAGGAGAATGCAAATGAAACACACTTGAATAACCATGAGCCTCGTGTGTAAGCCTGTTAGAGGACACAACACAACAACAAATGCTGGAAAAGACGGTGAGCGCCTGCACCTCGAGTGCATTCCTAGTGGAAATGCAAAATAGTACAGACACTTTGAAAATCACTTCACGGCTTTTTAAAAAAAATATGCACTGAGATTGGGGATTTAGCTCAGTAGTAGAGTGCTTGCCTGGCAAGCACAAGGCCCTCAGTTCGATCCCCAGCACTCCCTGTAAGAATGTGTGCTAACTACATGATTCAGCAATCCTGCATCTAGACATAAAAATAGTAACTTACGGGCTGGGGATTAGCTCAGTGATTAGAGTGCTTGCCTTGTAAGCACAAGGGCCTGAGTTCGATCCCCGGCACCACACACACACAAAAAAATAGTAATTTACATGTATATAATAAACTATAATAGGATGTTTACATACCTTTATTCATAACTGCCAAAAATTAAGGCCTGGGGTGTAAATTCGGTGACAGAATGTGTGCTTAGTGTCCACGAGGCTCCGGGTTCAATCCTTAGCACTGCTAAAAAAAGAAAGAAAGAAAACGAACGTCATAATTACCCAAACCTAGAAACAATAGTCTCCAAATAGCTTCAACCAATGAATGGATACGTGATGGGAATGTTATGTATCTTGATTGTGGCGATAGTTACACGATCACGTGAATTTGTCAAAATTCATAAAATTGTACACGGTGTGATCAAAATACATGGTGAATATCTAAACAAATTTATTGTAATAAAAGACACATTGTCATTAGTCCCCCTCAAAATACGCCCCTCCTTTTGTACACACTTATCTTGTCATTCTTGCCTCCTTCTGCAGCCGTTCTAGAAGTCCTCCTTCTTGAATGCCTGCATGAGGTATGATCAAAAATACTACGACTGCTGCTGCCGAGCCCCACTCAACAGAAAGGCAGGCTGGTAAAACATTACAGTGTGTCCTCGTCCACCTCATTCACTGGATCCCGCACCGTGCAACTTCGGATTCTTCTCCAAAGTCAGAATGACCATGAAAGGTCAACATTTCAAGTGGATTCAGGACACTGAGGTAGGAGTGACTGAGCAGCTAAGTCGCTCAGGAAAGAGGACTCCAGACCTGCCTCCAAAAGTGGCAAGAATGAGGGCTCAATGTGTTGGAAGTATGGTGGAGTATACATGGGGGATGGTGGGCAATGTGTCTTTTACTGAAATAAATTTTTTAAAAAATGTAAACATTCACTATTTTTCAACAACACTCTGTATACTAGAAAGGTGAACTATGCATAAATAGTATTCAATAATCTTGACTTTAAGGGCTGGGGATTTAGCTCAGTGGTTAGAGTGCTTGCCTCACAAGCACAAGGCTCTGAGTTCCATCCCCAGCATCAAAATAATAGTAAATAATAATAATAACAATCATCATCATCATCATCATCTTGACTTTAAAAACAGGGTTTTTGGTTTTTTCCTTTGTTTTCAGGTTCCCAGATTTTGGATTCCCTTATATGTTATTAAAATAAGAACTCCGGAACTGCATGGCTGCCTCTCCACGCCCCAACTGACCACCTGTCTCCAGACTTGGGTGAAAACTTTCACTGTGTCTGAGCTTAGAGTTAAATAACTATTAAATAATCAAAACCCAGGAACTGTGTATGGTTTGGATAAGGCCCAAACTTTGGGCCTTAATCTTTACCCAGGGTATATTTTTTAAAAAAACACATGTATATTTTGGGGATCCAAGATCCTAAAACAATTTCACACTATACATCATGCTTATCTTATAAAGACAGACCTGGTAAACGTCTTTCTGGTATTGGTGGTTTTGGACAAAAAGCACAGAAAATATACTGATACCCCGTTTCTGTCCAGTAAATGTTTTACTATAGTATGAATTTGGGTTAACATAGAGGTAGGAAAATATAAGCAATATTAAAAACAGTAACGATGTTTATGTCAAAGTGCTAGAATTATAGTTTTTAACTTATAAATAAGCAAACATAAAAGTGAATTCACTAAAACCACAAGATCATAGTTTGTGTGTGTTTTGGTGTCTTTTCTTATTTTAATTTTTTAAAACATATGTTCCTACATACTGGCTACAGAAAATATTTGAAGATACTGAAAAGTACATGTGATATTCACATGTAGAAATCATAAAATATTACCACTTTAGGCATTTGTTGCACCAAATTCCAGTCTTAAGAATATAAATACTTTGCACCATTGTTTTACAGTCATGGACTCATCCTATTTTGCAAGAAGCTCATTGCCACTCGACGACATTTCATTATCCCAGATGCCTCTCGGTCTGCACCCCCTGACTTGTGCCTGGTTGCTGGAGATTAATGTGACTGCTGTGGCCTGATTGGATAAGCAGCCTGCACGCTAAGCACACTGTCTTTTTTTTTTTGCAGTGAAAATTTTCTGGATTAATGGAAGAAAAATGTAAGTAAGATAAATACCCTGAGTGCCATCCAACCTCCCAAAGGCTTGTTCGTCTGTGGGGTGGTAAAGGAAAAAGGTTTCTTTCTCTAGGCAGCCCTTGCTGACCTTGGCTTGGTGTTACTTTGCTTGTAAAGACGCCTTGGGCCGGGTGTGATGGCACCTGCCTGTAATCCCAGCGTTAGGGGGCCGAAGCAAGAGGTGGCAAGAAAGAAAGAGCTGAAAGGCTCAAGGCATCTGGATCCAGCCAGGGAAGCTCACTGTCGTTACATGGCAACGGAGCTCTTTCGTCCAGACCCGCAGCTCCCCTTGGATCCCCAAGGTGGAGTGTGTAGCTCAGCTAACCGCAGGCCAAAGGGGGCCACTCCAGGGTCCTCAGAGCCCCGCCTGCAAACTCAGGGACTGTGGAAATCACGCAGCATTCACCCTCGTCCTTCAGAGTCGCTGACTTCTTCCCCCTGAGAAGTGCGCCTAGACTTGGGGTTCCTCACAGTAACTGCCTGGGCGGGGGCTGGCTCGACCAGACCCATGATCAGAGCTGTGAGTTAAGCTGGCAACTGTGTGTGGGACACAGTGGAGCCAAGGGAGCTTTGAGGAAAGGGACTCTCCGGCAGCCACCAGAACAGTCCAGTTACAGAGTTACTGTAGTGGTGTCCTGTGCAGGGGAAAGAAGAGGATGCTGGGAGAGAGTCCTTTCGGGTAGACAAAGATGTAAGTTTATAAAGCACCTTTTGTTGGCATCACTAAGAGTCTAACATATGTTCAAGTAAGGAAATCCAGAAAATACATAAAAGTAAAAATGGAAAAAAAAATCACTCAGTACCATTACTCACACTTATGCCTATGTACATCTAAAATGTACCATTAAAATAAATAAATTTTAAAACAACAAGGCATAAGTGAAAAATGGATCATGAAAAATGGATAATGTTGCACCTATCATGGTACAGCCTGCTTCGATTTGCCTAATTTGGGGAAGATGTCCTTCTCCATCACTAACTGTCCTACCTTGCTGAGGAGGGACAAAACGGGTGTGGGCTGCCTCCGGTTCAACGTCTCTCCTCTCCGCTTTGTTGGGATCCCCGTGAGTCCCACACTCAGACGGCTGTCAACTTACCCCTGGTAAGTGCTACCTCTCCCAGAGCCATGGGCTTTTTACAAGAAACTCTTAAGAGCAGATAATCTCCTACATCCCACATTTAGTCATTAATGGCTGAATATCAGGGTGGGGAGAAGTTTTGGGTTTCTCAAAACTACTTTTTGACTCTTTGGTTGAGAAGGAATCTGATGATAAAGAGAACACCCTGAGCCTTTGGAGAATAACACAGATAGCTGAATTTCCCCTGAAGAGGTTTGAAGCCTGCAGCTCAGGGATTTGGAGTCACATGGCCGCTGGTTAAAATTACGGCTCTGTGAAATTTAGCTGTGTGACCAAGAACAAGTCATTTAGCAATTGCCTGTCCCTTTCCTCACTGGTAAAAGGAGATAGCAACATTCACCTCATGGTTGTTGTAAGAATTAAAAGGAGAAAATGTAGTTATTTAGTCGGTACAGAGTACTCAATAAATAGTAGATATTAATTACAAAACAATAAAAATAACAGCACAGAGCTTTTGAAAAGAGTTGGGCCAGCAGACGAGTTAAGTACAAACCCTGTCAAAAAAGAGGCAAACATCTGAACTTGCCTAACAAAGTTAAGGTCAGACTGGTTATACCATCCATACAGTTTATATCTAGACACTTGATATAGTTCACATCTAGATGGCCCCCAGGAGCCTGTGCTCACAGGTGGGGTTTTTGTATGGTGACTGGATTACAGGGCGGGGAGGGGAGTTATTGCTGACTTGCTGTTAGAGGTGGGATCTGGTCCCAAGCAGCAGGCCACTAGGGCATCCCTGGGAGGGTGCATCTCCCTCCCCGGCTCTTCTCTTCCCTCTCTGCTTACTCCTCCCAGGCCCTTCCACTATGGCTTCCCACTGGCTATGGACTGAAATAGGAGCCAAAATAAACCTTTCCTCCTTTAAGTAGTGGGTGCATGCTATTGTGTCTCAGTGGCAAGAAAAGTGACAAAGAGAACTATATAGAATAATCTGCCTTGTGAAAATCCAGTTAATCAACAAATTTTTTTTAGTGTCTTCCATGTGCCAAGCACAATACTAGGTCTCAGGCACATAGAGTAACTGAGTCAGTCTCTCCTCTCAATGTCCACACACTTCAGAAGGGAAGATAGATAACAAACTCATTCTTTTATTCTTACAGTTTCAGTTACAGATGAGACACATGAAGCTGTAGGCATGGCTATTTCCCCGGGGAAGAGCCTCTACTGTGAGGATGAACGGCATGGAGGCTATAGCCTTAGGTAGAGCTGAGGGGGCGGGTAAAGAGCAGGAAGAGCTGCAAGTGCAAAGCTGAGAGGTCCTGGACCGCGCTTGGCCCGGCCGAGGAAGTGGAAGCTGGCAGTGTGACTAGAGCTCTGCAGTGAGTGGGGAGTACCGGAGACATGGCTGGAGAGGCAGGCAGGAGCCGGACGTCCTGGAGCTGGGGATGGCAGACAGTTACTACACAGGGCCGAAGTAAATAGATTAAATAGGGTTCAGAGGCCACACACAGTCTCTGCTGGAACGCTCGCGCCACCCCGCACGGATAGCACGTGCATAAACGGGGGTGGGGTGTCACAATAACATTTTATTTACGAAAGCAGGCTGGCGAGGGAGGCATATTTGGTTCGTCGATCCTTGGTTTAGTCTTGAAGGCCTAGATGAGCAACCTGGATTTATTTTAGTGGGCGCGGAATTACACTTTAAGAGGACTGCCCTCTTCCGTGGAGGATGGACCAGGAAGGCAGGCGTGCAAGCAGGGACCGAGGAAGGAAGCAGCTGAGATGCAGTGGACCCATGAGAGAGGACAGTACTGCAACATCAGTGCAGCCGGGATGCTGAGGAGCAATTGTGTATTGATTATATATTAGGCTAGAACCAACAGGCTTAGGAATGAATTGAATGGGAGGGATGAAGGAAAGAGAAGAATCAAGGATGATTTCTGGGTTTCAGCCTTAGCAACTGGATCTGCGATGCCACTCACATGGGGACACTAGAGGAGCGGTGTGTTCTGAAGGAGAGCTAGCAATATTTCAGTTTAGTCCCTATTGTGATGAGATACCTATAAATCATCCAGGTTGGGTGTCTAACAGGCAGCGGGGTCTGCCCATCTAGAGCTCTGGAAGAGCTCCCGCTAGAGAGGGAAATCTGGGAGCCATCGCAGTGCAGTCCATTTGCATCGAGGTTGGAAAAAACGCAGCTGGGAGGACCAAGGTGGAACCACAGGTCTCTCTATTACGTCGAGGTCTGGAAGCGGCAGGGGCCAGCAGAGGAAGCTGGGAAGGTGCAGCCTGTGACAGAGGCGTCAAGACAGGTGAAATGGGGGTCAAGCCATCACACCTGTTTGGAGAAGGACGCCACACACACCCGCATTGGATGCTGCTGTGGGGTCCAGTAAGAGGAGGTTTCTCTGTTGGATTCACTAGTGGAGTTCCGCAGCTGTCGAACTGTCCAGGACATTTAAAAGATGATTCGGTTTACAAAAATACAAAAATTCAGTTTACTCACAACATAAATCAACTCAACAAGTATTGAGTTAGTGTCATGACTTGCCTTTTGCCTTAGAAATCACTGGAACAAGGCAATTTTACAAAACATCTTCAACAGCCTACACTTAGAGGGCGCGAAGCCAAATCATATTTTCCCTCACTTCTAGGGCTGTGGAGGTACTAAGCAAAACGAGCCAGTTTCTGATGATCTGTGCCAATCAGAAACAGGGTGGGGATAATCTCAAATACATCAAGCCCACAGGCGACCTCTTTTTAGGCAGTGGTTTTCAGCTCTTCTCCGTTTAGATTCCTCTTCAAATTGGAGATGGTGAGAAGCCACCTTAATTTGAGCTTCTCTGTCTTTTCTGTCACTGCTTTTTGGAGAGATCGATTCTAAGATACGGGCCACAGAGCACAGAGAAAAGAAGACTGACCAGCAGGCTTCAAGGTGGCCATGAGTCTAGTTAACAGCAGTGGCAGCTGGTACAGTGTCCCACTGACACCCGGCTCAGAACGCGCCCAACAGGCAGCCACCTGGTCCTACTGAGACCATTATTCCCATTTCCTGACTTGCATCCAAAGGACTGTTCTCTCTGACCCAGTTTGGCCATTGGCACAGGGGCTTCACTGCCTCTTGCCTTATTTCCTTTCTCATTTCGGTCCCTCCTTCCCCTTGACAGCTTCTTTTTATTTCCTGCCCCGAGAAAAGCAGTGAAGTCTCGGGAGACAGATGGCACATGAGCAGAGTACCTGCTTTATGAAAAGAATTCTGAAGCTTTCCCCGGCTTTCACCTCCAAGCATGAGCCGGGCAAGGCCCCCCAGGGATCAATGAGCTAAAAATAGCCGGAGGCTTGTAAATGAACTAGAACGGTCTCTGCTGCCTTAGTCCCTCACAGCCCTGCGGGGCCGCTGGGGAGGCTCACAACTCCAGCGGGGTTTATTTTTCTAGCCAGGCCTGTGGAGGCAAGTGCCCCACCCCCTGCTGCTCGGTGGATTGACTATGGCTTTCCCACTGTCTATCTTCCCAGTCTCCCTCCCGTGGAGGTACAACTTGTCCTGTTCTGGACACCGCTTGGCAGTCCTCCTGAAAGAAGTGGATTTTGAGTTGCATTTCAAAGGAAATGTAATGTCACACGGGTATGCTCTAAATTAGCACTCACATGACTAGCAGGGTAAGTCCCTGAGTTCTGGCTCTTCTCTCTGAGGACACTCTCTGCCTAGCGTGGTGATGCTACCCACCCATCTCTCTGCTAGTATTTTCCAGACATCTGTTGGGTGCTATATCCTATGCAGAGTATTGCTGGATACTAGGCTAGATGATCAGAATTCAAAGATGACTAAATATGATTTATCTGTAACTCCTGATTTGCCCTGAGAGATAAATTACAAGGAAGAGTTTTCACGGGGTCTATTTGTATGGCCCAAGAATAGGCAAGGTCCAAGGCACAGTGAGGAGCAGGTAGTCCAGGCCATCTCCGAGGGCAGAGGGTGGAGAAGGGATTTTCCTGAGGACCCAAAGTCCCTGGAGATGGCTGATGGCTGCTGGTGTCCTGTGTCATATGCTGACATCTAGCTGGCACTCCACACACGGTTACAGAGTGTAGTGAGTAGGAATCAGAGGGGCCTTGTGTCCCTTACAGGTAACCTAACTTCTCTAGGCCTAAGTTTCTCCATCTGGTAAAACAGGCATCTGGACAAAGCCTTCCTCATGGGGTGGTGGTGAGGATTCAGGGAGACGATCTATCTAAATCAGCTGTTCTCCTGCCTGGCGTAGGATCAACAATAAATGGTATTGTTCTGAAACATAGTATGTTAGAAAAGTTGAGGTATGATAAGGCAAACAGGTCAGAAGAAAATTGCCATTAAGAGGAGAGTTCCCAAGAGGTGGGAACAAAGGGAAGTGGCAGGTCATTCAGGAGACAGAGGAGACAGAGGAAATGTAAGCAAGAGCCTGTACTGTGGTTTCCAGAGGCAGGAGCAGGTGAGGCAGAGGAAGAAGGTTTGTAACTGGCTGTCATCGGTAATGTCAGTGGGCTCTGGGGCGTGGGGATTCTCTAGTCATCCGGTGCCTGGCGTCAGACCATCAGGACAGGTGGGTGGTAATCCAGAGTATGAGGGACCCCAGAAGAAGGGCTGGGCATGAGGGATCTGGATCGACTGGCTCACATTTCCAAGGCGTGATCTGGGACAAGTCATTTGCTGTCTCTAAGAACTAACCTTGGACGGCAGTCCTTCTAAAGTCTGCAAGGTGCCAGATGCCAAATCATCAGAATATAGAAAATAAAAGACATGTTTAATAAACATAACTTGTAATTTTCTGTACTTCTGTACAGAGAAAGAAGCTTTGTCTACTAAATTGGGAGAGTCAGGTTACTTTCTTCAAAATTAAAGCTGCCTTGGGGCTGGGGATTTAGCTCAGTGATTAGAGTGCTTGCCTGGCAAGCACAAGGGCCTGAGTTCGATCCCCAGCACCGGAAAAAAATAAATAAATAAAATAAAGCTGCCTTGGTGACTTCACTCTCAGTTCTATGGGGTTCTGCCTCCCTGTCTAAACCTCACCTCCAGGGTGGGGTTCTCCAGCAAAGCAAGGGATTCTGGGAGGCCCCCCTGGGCCGCAGACCACAGAAGCTCCTGCTGAGAGGCCCGCTGTCCAGCCCTCTTGGGTCCCTGGTGCTCCTGGCCACGGGACCTGAAAGCTGTCACAGAGGCCAGGAGCCTCATAGGTGCGCCATACAGCTCCTCTACCCCCAACCTGGGCCAAAGAAATGTGGGCAACTGGCTGACAGACACTCAGCAGAAGCAGAACAGAGACGTGGTATCAGCTCACCTGCACGGCCCTTGCTCCACCCCGCCCCATGGCTTGGTCCTACCTGCTCAGCTTCCTCTTTCTCAACCATCCCCAGAGTCATTCTTCTTTCTCACTCTTTTGCCCTCTGGGTGTTGATGGTGTGATCCTTGCTATCTGTTTTACCTAGAACTCACTTCCTCTCGACTTTATCCCCTAATTTTAATTCACACTTACTTAACATTTATTGAGAAGCTGCTATGAGTCAGAGTGTCTGTGTGACTCAGTTTACCTCATTACATCAATTTCATCTCTCAATAACCTTATAATACAGACACTCTTATTGATACCCATTTTACAGATAAGGAAAATAAGGCTCCAAAAGTAATTTATTCACAGTATTACAGGTAACAAACACCAGCTCTATCCAACTGGAAAACTGCTGTTCCAAACCAGCAAGTCCGACTGTCTTACGGTAGTGCTGCCTCCCTCAGGAATCAAATTTCTTCTCCAACTTGGAACTAATACCTCTGTGGAAAAGAGGCAAAGACATGCTCTCCAAGCCGTTTCCTTTTTCACCTGTACACTCATCTGAACTACATTTCCCAGCCTCCTTTGCAGTTTGATTGGTCATGTGACTGGACTCCTGTTGATGGAATGTTCAGTTAGTGGGAGGGGTAAGGGTTACACCCAGAAGTGGCTCACAAAAACTTCTCATC
>PVJO010012287.1:0-55878 GCA_004026905.1 Hystrix cristata
TTTGCTAAGTGTCTTTATATTTTACTTAATCTTTCAAAGAACCAACTCTTCAATTCTTTGATTCAAAGATTCTTTCTATTGTTTTATTAATCTCAAATTGCATTAATTTATGCTCTAATCTTTATAATTTCTTTTCTAGTACAAGCTTTGGACTTGGTCTTTTTTTCCTAGAAACTTGAGGTTCAACATCAGGGTATTTATTTGAACTTGCTCTGTTTTTCTGGTGTGGGAATTCACTGCTATAAATTTCCCTTGTAGAACTGGTTCATTGTGTCCCATAAGTTCTTGAATGTTATATTGGCATTGTTGCTATGAGGGAAGGCTGGGTACTGAATTTTTAGGCCAAAGACTGATACTAATAACTTTGGGCACGTCAGTTAACTGCTCTGAGATTTAATTTCCACATCATATTGTTGAATTGTAAAAACTGTGTAGTCTCTTCTCTCATTTCATCTGTGACCCTTAGATTGTTCAAGAGACTACTATTTAATTTCCACGTGTTTATGTAATTTTTATTTCCAGTTTCACTGTACTATGATCTGACAATATGCATAGGATAATCGTAATTCTTTTTCTTTACTTAAGCCTGTTATGTGAGCTAGTGTGTGATTTGTTTTGGAGAAAGCCCCGTGTGCTGCTGAGAAGAATGTGTATTCTATTGTTGCTTGGAACACTCTGTAGGTACCTACTAAGCCCATTTATTTAAAGGTTTGTGTAAGATCTGATATTTCTTTGCTTATTTTTTTGTCTAGCAGATCTGATCTATTTGTGACAGTGGAGTATTGAAGTCCCCCATTAAAATCGTATTAGCCCTTATCTGATTTTTCATATTCACTAGTGATTGTTTTATATAATTGCATGTGCTAGTATTAGTACATACTACATATATATTTATGATTGTTATCTCTTCATCTTTTCATCTTGGATTATTTCTTTAACAAGTAGGCGGTGATTTTTTTTTTTGTCTCTCCTGATCAGTCTTGGCTTGGAATCCACTTTGTCTTCAAATAGTGTAGCTATGCTTATTTTTTTTGTTTGTTTGTTTTGCTCCTGTTATATGGAGTATTGTTTTCCATGCTTTGACTTTCAGTATCTAAATTACTTTTTGAGCTACATGTGTTTATTTTATGCAGCATAATGTTGGATTTTGTTCCTTGACCCATTCAGTCAATCTGATTCTGTCAATTGTTGAATTGAGACCATTCACATTGGCAGGTATAAGTTTTAGGTATTGATTTATATTTGTCATTACATTATTTTCCTGTTGGTGATTCCCTTTCTTTCCCTTCTCTTTAACTTTTTGCCTTGCCTGGTGGCATTATTCTGTTGGGATTCTTAAAATTGTTGTCTTTGTTGTCTTTTTCTAGAATACCCTTCAGAACTTTTTGGAGTGTTGGTTTTGTGGTCATGAATTTCTTCAGGTGTTTGTCATGAACATACTTATATTTCTCTATCAATTTTGAAAGGTAACTTTTGTGGAATGCATCAGTCTGGGTCAGAGGTTGTCTTCTTTTAGTGCTTGAAATACTTCTCTCCAAACTCTCCTTGACTCGAAGGTTTGTGTTGAGAAGTCTGCTGTGATTTTGATGGGCTTTCCTTTATAGCTGCTTTGTTTCTTTTCTTTAACAGCTTTTAATATTCTGTTCTTGTGTTGAATTTCTGAAATCTTGATTATTATATTCCTTGGTGCTATTTTTTTTTTCTGATCATGGCTTTTTGGAGTTCTATATGGCTCACTTATCTGTATATAAAATTATTTACCATGTGTGGAAAGTTCTGCTATTACCTCTGTGATTAGGTTTTTTTATTCTCTTTGTGCTATCTTCTGATTTTTTATTGATTCCAACCAATCTTTTATTAGTATTTTTTGCTTCATCTGGAAGCTGTTGGATTTTTCATGGTCCTTAACTATTTTAAGAAAACTTTCATTTAGTGATTGTTAACCACAACTCTTTCTTGTAGATACAATATTCTATATTTACATTGGTTGAGTCTGGTGCATATACTTTAAATAGAATTTTAATCTCTTGGTTTCTATTTGAGTTTGTTTTATAGAACCTAGTTTTTTTTTTTTTTTTCTGTGTTGAACATTCATGATTTCCATGTATTTTCTAAGGTCCTCTACACTTTCATCTGTAAGCACTCTAGATTCACTAACCATTTCCTTCAATATGGTCGTCACTATCTGTACAATTGAATCTTTTTTGGTTTTGTCAAGAGACTTATTCATCTGTTACATTACTTCTGCTACTACCATTTCAGTAAGTTCATCTGGGTGGCTTTTCATTTCATCCAACTATGCCGCATGGATTTGCCATGGGCAAGTTGGGGATTTTGGGTTATATCTTGCATCCATGTTTTCTCGTTTTCTGTTTTTTTGTTATTTGTTTTCTGAGTTGAGGCTTGTAAATTGCTTATGGTAAGTAGCTTTATTACTAGCATGGAGACCTCTTAAGAAATGATCACTTTTCAGAGAGGCCTTCTACACATAGCTAAGTTATGGCCTTTGAGTCTGTCCTATGATCCTGCATTTTCTTTTTATTGGGGATGAAAGGTTGCAGCCTCTTTGGCCTAGCACCCAGTCCTTTGGTACCATACTGTAGTATTCTTTATGATGCCCTAATGATCTAGGTATTGACATATACAGAAGAACAATTTATCACAAAAACTATGTTACCTTGGCTAAAGTATCATAATCATTAAAAACAATAGCATCAGACATAGCCTGAAAAATGACAAACTGTGATAACTAATAATTTGCCACCTTTAAACCTAGGTAAAATATTTTATAGTTATTTAATAAAGTCTAAGACAAATCAGAAAATTATATTCAGTAAATGTTCACTCAGTAGAACTATTTTCCCTCTAAGGGGAAAAAAATTTAAAAGGGAGTAGAGGAGAAAACAGAGAAATGAAGAAATAAAAAGTAATTAGAAGCAAGGTTAAAGGACAAAGGAAGATTATCCAAGCCTCAGTAAACTGGTGAAGAATGAAAGAAAGGAGAAAACAAACAAAAAAAAGAACAAAGCGACACAAAAAGTAAAAACAATGTTCACACATGAAAAAACAAAAACAACCAAAAAATTAAATCAACAACAACAACAGCAACAGAATTTAAAGTAAAGAAAAAAAAATCCTCTGTGATTTGAAGCCTGTAGTTATCATCTTCTCTGTTCGACAGCTTTGTGGCTGTGTCCAGATCATGATATGTCTCTGCTCTTGCTGGTAGACAAGGAAGGCTGTCAGGCCCCAGAGCCATTCTGGATAATCTCAGAAAACTGCCTTTTCTAGGACTTTCAGATCCTCAGAAATTCAGGTTGAACCTGACCTCTGGTCATGTGTGTAGGGCTGAGATGCTTTAGCTTATAATATTCTGGGTGTCTCTTGCCAGCTTGAGCACAGATTTCTGACCATGGATGTCTCCTGTGGTTGCCCCTCACTTAGTCACTGTGGGTATATGACACTGGGCGACCTGAGACGAAGGAAACCTGTGGCTGCTCTGAGTCCCAGGTTAAATTGGTCCTTCCCTAAAATGCTGTTTGACCAGGTACTCTATCCAGAGGACATAGCAGTCACTTAGACTGGAGTAACTTACCAGCTCATGTAGCACGTGGTATTCAGTGCTCTGTTCCACTTGTGGATTTCTCCCTGAAAGCCTCTGAAGTCACCTGTTTTCACCATATCTCTGTAGATACAATGTTCCTTTCTCATTCCACAAACCAGGAGCCAGAGAGAAAGTGCAGACTGCCCCTTCCTTTTGCTGCATTGTGGTCTGTGGACCTCCTGGGTCCAGGAACCGGGTGCAAAGGTATGTTGGAGAAAATAAGAGACAGGACAGCGAGGCACAGGGGGCCAATGAGGAGAGACTCCAAGGCACTTGCTTTATTTTTCAGCATGCTTATATAGTAAATAGTATGAGCAGAATGTAACAGATCAAGAAGGGAACACAGCAAAATCTTGAACTATAAATGATTAATAATGAAAACAGCAATTAAGACATTCTTTGGCCCGCAACACATTCAAAACAAGCTGTGGGAGTCACAAGACCTCTTCAAGGAGCTTGGTGTCTTAGTGTCCCATCTCAGACTCCCCGGGACTACTTTTAGCCTTCTGGCTTCAAGCTTTCTCAGCTGCCTCAGGATTTCCTGAGAAACAAGGTCCATGTCCTTGACATGATTCCCAGAGTATCCCACAGTGGTCTGTCTCTTCGACTTCTCTGTAGGCTTCAATTTTTCCTTCAGATACTTCCTGGGTCCCAAGGATCCACCTCCCTCCTTCTTTTTTTCCATAAGGTCTTATTTTCTGGTGTCTGGATTCCAAATCTTGGAGGGGCTGATTTTTCTGCTGCTTACCAGTCTGCCATCTCACTGGAAGTCCCCCTTTGCTTGTTCTTAATAATGTAGTATAACTTCCTATTAGTTTTGATGATGGTATGTTGTTAAATGAAATTTCTAAAGTAACAGGAATATACATAAAATAAAAAGAAAATATAAATACTTTATGACAAATATTAACTATAAAAAGGAAAAATAATGTAGCAAAAATAGGTTAAAAAGTAATAACAGAAAATTAATACCAAATGATAATAGTAATTCCTTCCTTATCAGTGATTAATATAAGTAGGTTAAATTCTGCAATTAAAAGATATTGGCAAAGTAATTTTTTTTTTTTTTTTTTTTTTTGGCAACAGGGTCTTGCTATATAGTCCAGACTGGGATTGACCTCACTCTGCAGCCCAGGCTGAACCTGTGGCAATCTTCCTGAGTGCTGGGATTACAGGCACGGACCACCACATCTGGGTAAGGAATTTTAAATATTTCATCTAAATATACACCATGCCAAAAAACCCAACTGACATAAAAAATACAAGTTTAAATCGAAAGAATAGAAAAGCACATTCCTTGAAAATGAAAACTGAAAGAAAACGGAAGCAACTATATTCATTTTAGACAAAGTAGAGTTTAAATCATAAAAGGACACAAAGTAGAACATTATGTATAAAGACAGGTTCAATGCACTAAAAATAAATAATTTATAATAATAAGTATTTGTATACATAATAGCATAAAATATATAAAGAGAATATTGGCAATATTAAAAAGCGACTTTTCAACAATAATAATCTCCTACTGCAAATTCGCAATAATGGCTAGACCAAACAAACTGAAGATAAGTAAAGGAATAGATCACTTTAACAACACACAAACCAACTAGATGTAACAGCATATATAAGACGTTCTACCAGACAATAACAGAATATCATTTTTCTCTACTGCTGTGGGTAGCCTCTATTTGAGGTCACAAATTGAATCCTGAGGGATTTAAATGCATGATTTTATTTCTTGGATCTACTACTAATTTCTGAAAAACTGGTTTTAATGTATCTAAATATTAGTTTTCCGTAAGTAAAATTATAGACTAATTATGAGATTAAATTAAATAAAATGTAAATCTATAATTACATGTAAGGGGCCTGCAACTTTCAGCTTTTAATATTATTGATAATAACCATTTATGGAAATATTAGGCAATTCTTGAGTAGGAAACAACTTTTGTACCTCATAGTTTTCCATTTATAAAAAATAAAACAATAACCATAAAAGTCATGCTATATTCTACCTAGTTGTTGAATTTCTATGAGATTCACAACATATTTTTCTGATACTTTTTAATTCTAGTTTTTTTTTCTAACATTAGCTTCATTATCAATAAAGGAGAATAATAGTTCCCTAAAGACTATGACTACTCTGCCTTATGGTGTGTATGAATTAAGGCTGTCAAACAACACCTGTGGCAGGCATGGAGGCATGTGACTTGCTTGTCTTTGGGATCCACCCAGGGGTTAGTTGAGCATATTTATGAGTGTGTTGGGGTGGGCCATGGCAGCAAGATCACAGGGATCTACATCTGGTCCCGGGCCTCTTCCTCTCTGGCACTGTTACCCTGCACTGCTTCCTGACTGCCACGAACTGAGTATCTTTGTTCATTATGCCCTTCAGTCATGATGTTTCTCTTTTCCAGGCAGCTGATCAGGGACTGAATGCTCTGAAACTGTTAGCCAATTAAAAACTCTAAATTGTAGGTATCAGATATTGTGTCTCAATGATGAGAAAGCTAACTAATACAGCAACTAACTTTAGTAGGCATGCAGGAAATTTTCATTAGGTAATTTTTATTTTTTTCTGGTAATATTTTCCCACTTATGAATTAGTTAACAATATGTACTACAAGAGTATTATAGAGTCCACCAAAAATGTATGTACACTTCAGCTGTTTGCCACACTAATAAATATCTGGAAGCTAATGGCCACCACTTTGAGCACCTCTTGTAAGGGTAAAAGCCAAAAGTATTATTTTTTTTAATCTCATGATGTCTGAATAAATTTAGTATTAAAATATTTATACGAGGTTTTATTTTCCTGATGTATACATTTTTGATGGACTCTCTCTCTCTCTCTCTCTCTATGTAATATGCTTAAATATATATCTAAAATATATATCTACACAAATATATAGTATGTATAAATTCACACATATACCTTGATGTTCAAGAGAAATCAGCTTCATTAAACATATTCTGAAAATAAGCAGGGATAGGAAAATTTTCTTTTGTAATTCCCACATTAGAAAGGGAATAGCCTTTGATCACAATATAAATAATTAATAGAACTTTTTCATGTGTTATATTGCAAACAAGCAAGCACAAACTTCTAAATGGGACAAGAACTTTTTTTTTCAGCTGCACTAAGGAGACTGGGGAATACTGGACAAAGTATCGTTATCTAAACTGCACAATTCCCCTGTAGTGAATGCATTCCCACTTCAAATGAGCTGTCCTCCCTGATCTGTGACACTTTGGTTCAAAATATATTCTAGGGAAGTAAATACCTGACAAGAAATTTATCTTGGCACTTGTGTACATTGCTATTTGCCTTAAGAAACTATGTATTTTTTAATTTTAATTTTTAGTCTTATCAAAGTGATATACACACATGATTAAAGATGACTCCCTAATACCTAGGCTATTACTTTTTGTCCACTGTAAACAGTATTACCACACACTTGATGGCCTGAAAGAAAGAAAACATATTTTCTTACACATTATGTGGGTCAGGAGGTAGGCTGTGATTCATCTGGTTATCTTCAGTTTAAAGTTCTCACAAGGATGCAATGAAGGTGTTCACTGAGATTCTGGTCTTTCATGGCTCAGGAAAGGAATCTGTTTGATCTCGTGTTATTATTAACACCATTTACTTTCCTGTGGGATTTTTTTTTCAGACTTCAGACTTCTCAGGATCTTTTTTCAGATTTTTTCAGCATCTATTTGTTGGAAAGTACAACCAGTTCCTTTGTCTATGACCTTCACAACATTTTCTTTCCTTAAAGACAGCAAAAGACAGTGCATCTCCAATTAAGGCACTTATTTTAAATAACATTATTATGAAAATAACGTCACATTACCTTTGCTGTATTGATAATTAACAAGTCAAATATTTTGCCTGTATTGAGGACACATCACTCAAGGGCATGAAAGCAAAATATAGTCCACTATAGGGTATGGCTTCAGGACATTGTGTAAAATCATCCCTCTGGTCTCTATATCACTCCATTTTTGATGCCTCAAAACTAAACACTTCCCTCTTTTTAATCTGTTGTGAACTCTTCTTGCTGTTTTCACCTATAAACTTTTAAATAATATAATCACATGACTATTTTGTGAAACTTTCTCATTACCTTTGTGATATATTGCACAGAAATGCATCACATACCTTCACACACGTATTCACATTTGTACACGCTTATGTAGCTAGTACAGCCCATAGATTGAAACTAGTTATTTAGTTTATTATTGTGTATTGACTTATATTAATTATGTTATATAGCATGTTATTCAGGACTTAAATCTGCATAAATGTCTTACTAAACTCAGCCTGTAACATTCACATATCTACATTTTCTTATACAAATTCTTTCTCTTGAATTAATGGTTACTTTAAATTTACTTAGTCTCTTAAACACCTATGTGAAATTTAATCATAAATTCTTTTTTCCATTAAATTGTCTAAGTCTCTCAATAATTTGAAACATGAAAGGTAATTTTCAATTTCATTTTTGGACTTACTATCTAAAAGAGTCATTTCAGAGAGATGTAACTTATCTTTGCTATCTAGTAGCAATTTTTCTTTAAATTCTGTCCTGGAAAACACCTTATTATCTCTCTGGTTCCTACATTTTCCTCTCAGTGCATTCCCTAATTTTGATGGAATATCTCTAATTCAGTTTTCTTGAGAAAGGATTCATGAGAGTAAGACATTTGAGTACTTATAAGGAAAAAAAGTTATTATTTCTACCCCAATTCAACTAATAACGTGTCTTGTTATTGAATTCTAGGTTGAAATCATTTTCTAATTTTTCAGTGTATCGTTTCATTATTTCTTAGCTTCCTCTATGCTACTTTTGAAAAATGAGTAGTTTGTATTTCCTTATCATTTCTTATGGATTTCACTTTGATATTTTAGTATTTTGCGTGTCCCACATTCTGCAAATTATTTAAGATATTCTTGGGTATAAGTCTAGTTTTAATCATTGTGTTGAGTACTCTATTGAATGCTTTCAGTTTGGAAATCCATGTTACAGTTCTATGAGATACACTGAATTACTTGCTCAATGATTTTCTTGTTTTTCTAGTCTTTATTCCTAGGATTCTTAATATTGACTCTTAGATGGTAGGCCTAAATCTCTAATTTTCTATTTTCAAGTGCTTATTTTTCTTTTGATTTTCCCTTTGTACATATGTACAGTTTAAGGGAGATAGCCTCCCTTAATTTTATAGAGCTCTTAATTTTTTCACGAGATTTTAATTACTAAAAATTTAAATTCTATTTTAATTTCTCTTTTTACTAATTTTCTATTTTAAATATTTCTAATATATTTTTCAGATATTAACGATATAGTAAATTTTATTCTGCCTGTGTATATTTTCCTCTGTGAATTGCTTATTTTCCTATGATTTTGTTTGATTGGTCTCCCCTACCAGAAATTTTCACAATATCCATTTATTTTTAGCTATATTCTCACATTATGGAAGAACACATTAGAGACTGAACCGACCACGTGTGAGTCTGGTTTACTGACAATCTATTTCACTGTATGTTGAAGTGGACGATGTCTTTGTCTGGAGAACCACTGCTGTGAGGCTGTTTGATCTTTAATCTTTGGCTCTAAACCCAAGAGCTGAATTTTCTAGATTCTTTCTAGGTAATATCAGTTAACTAGCTAATGATCAAGAGCAGAAAGAACGATTAAGGCCTCAGCTTTTAATGAACACATTTTACCTCAAGTTGTTTTACTATAATAACTCCTGCTTCTACGAGACTCAAAATGTCTCTAGTAAAGAGAACCTCTGGTCTTCCTTTTTAGAAGAATTAACCTATTTCTTTAAATGCAAGTGTGCACGTGTTTGAGGGAAGGAGTATTTACCTTACTCTCCAGAGAAAGTAAGCAGACCCAAGAAGGGCAGAAAAGTTATTCTACCAGATTTGTAAACAGTCTTCTTAACAAATTCCTGTTCGATGATTCATTCTGCAATGAGACCCAGGCTGCTTCCTAGTGTTACTTCTTGGTGAATTAGAAAACATTTTGTGTCTGCTAAATTAGAGATGATTATTTTTGTTGCTTGTTAAAATTTATTAACTGTATCTGTTTTCATCTTTTCTCTCATTTTCTTTGTCCTTTTGTGTAGAAATACACAAAATATTTTATTATCATTACAGGAACTACATGAAAATTATATTTAATCTGTCACCTTTCACCTGAATTTAAGACAATCTTCTTTATATACATTTTTCCAAATTATATTTGGTCAAAGCAATTCAATATTAGTTTTAGTGAATTGACCTGAATAAACAATGAAGCGAAAATAGTAATTCAGTATTATATTATGTATAGAAAATGATATGTCCATTAGTTTCTTGGGGCTACTTTAACAAATAACTACAAACTAAGGGGCTTAAAACAATAAATGTACATTCTTTAATTGTTCTGGTGTCTCAAGATGAAGGGTCTCCCTCTCTAAACTCTGAGAAAAATATGTCCCATGTCTCTGTTCTTGCTCCAGGGGGTTGCTGGAAATTCTTGGCATTTCTTGGCTTGTAGCACTGCAAATTCCTCCTCCATCCTCACAGCTCCTCCTCCAGTTGTGTGTGTGTGTTTCTCTTTTTCTTTCTGTCCTCAATCACTTTTTGTAAAAATAAAAGTATTCGTAGGTTCCAAGTGTTTGAATACATACATGTCTTTATTTGCGAGATAATGCTATAACCAATAGAGTAACAATGTTTTAAAAATATTTACATGCTTATCCCCAACTGGGTATGTTTTTAAAAATAAAGAACATAAAAGTCAACACCTTTTTGAAAAATGTGCTTCGTGCATTACTAGATATAAGCAGAATATGTACAATGGGGTCTAATACACATTTCAATTGTAAAAGAAATGAACAAGAATGGATGAACTGAGCTACAAAACCGAATTACTTATTCACTAATGCGTAACAAAATGAGAGCGTTACTAGATCAAGCATCTCAGGACAGATGATATTCATTGTGTGTGCAATGTAGCAAAACATAATATGAGGTATGGAGCTGACATAGTGCTGTACTTATCAAAAATGGTTCATAGAGCACAAACTATTAAGATTTGACACTGTATCTAAAATAAGCAAAATTTATTCCTCCAAAAATACAAAAAACAGACTTGAGAACTATGTGATTTGTTGATTCAATAATTTTAACTCCTCTTATGCCATTAGAAAATAATTTGTTTTGATCAGTATTTATAAACTTTGCTTCTTTTTAAAAATATGAAACAATCCACAGTAAATCACGACTAGAAAACTTTGTATTTTTGTAATCTATAACAATCAAGGAGAAAGAACAGCATGAATAATTTTGATGCTTTGATTAAAGCTAAAAGAGATATTACTAGCAGTTATTTTAAACTTAGATTTCAAAGTTTGTCTATTTCTTTTATCATCATTGTTTTCTAATATCATGCAACTTGTTGGATATTTTATGTGAGATATAGTTTTTGAAAGTAAGATATAAAATAGAGTATACATGTGACAAAGTTAAAATGCTAATATTTCTTTATGGCAGTTAAGATTTGCTGATTCAAGAAGCAATTACAATTCTAATTAAATGTACCGAACTATTCTAGCAGCAAAATCTACTTTCTAATGATACTGACATTTATATTGATGTTTGTTGACTTAATTACTAATAAGCTATTAATAGAATATCTGCACTGTCTTTCTATATAAATTGTCCAGGTTTCTGTAGTATGTCAGTTCATAGGTTAAAAGACTCTATGTTGAAAAAAAAAAAAAGACTCTGTCGAAATTGCAGGCTTGACCCTTCATATTTTTAAGGTCTCATCTCAAATGTTTCCTTTTCAAAGAAGCCTCCCATGACCACCAGAAATGATATAATTATTACCTCTGGTCACATTTCTCACTCAGTAATCCCAGTCAATAGTCTGGTTACAACATTAGTAATTATGATCCGGGGTTATCTTGTTCACTGAACATTTTACTTATTATCCTATCACACCTATAAAGAGATTAGGCTTATCAATTTGGATTTACTCCTTTTTTTATATATTGCTGTACTTCAAAAACTTCAAATACCTAGAAGAGTGCCTGGTGCATAGCATGAACTCAGTATGATTTCTTTGAATTAGTGAGAGAGTGTTTTGGACTCACATAATTCTGAGGTTTTGATTACTTAAACTACAGGAAAATCATATAACTGATACTGTATTAATAAATGCATACTATTACAAGTTCTACTATAGAGAGACAAGCTAAAAATATTGTGAATAAGGCAACATTTGATAAAGACATATTTAATGAAAAGAGTGCATTGAAAACAGACAGAGCAGAATAGGCTAAGTCCATCATAGGAAGAATAAAAGCATATGAAAAGACAATACGTCCTGGAAGAGTAAAAAATTGAGGTCCTTAAGTCTTAGTGGCCACGTGCATCATGTGTATATTTTTTCAATAAATATTCCTGATCCCTAATAGAGATTTTAAGAGTTTTTTAAGTGAGTTTGAGACCCAATTGAGAAATTGGTCAAACCAGAAAACTAAAAAGGGTGAGAAGTAACTGAAAGATACTATACTTTTTATAAATATTGCAATAATTGTACATAAATGGATGGAGAATTGGATAAAGTGTTTCAAGTAAGAGTTATTGAAAACTAAGATAACGAAGTCTTCTGATATTGAGCAAAAGGGCAACATTTCTAAGGTATAACCAATAGTACTGATAAGCAACTGGAAGGAGCAGAAATATACAATTTGAAAGTTTTGGCAAGTTCTTGTCTGAGAACATATATGTAGTTACCCATCTGGAGAAGACTGTGTAGAAAAAAAAAAGATTGATCATCTCAGAATCCCAAATAATTCCATGCTTCAGCTAACTCAATTGTTATATGAAAAGCAGACACTCTGGCAAGACCATCAAAATGCCCAACAGGGCCCAGTCCTGGTTATAGGACCATAAGTGATAAAATGTTTCTTGACATAAGCTTCTCAGTTTGGGGACAGTTTGCTATTCAGCAATACATTGCTAAACAAATGCACATGGGAAGTGTCTTAAAAATAAGAGCATGCTGCTAGACAGAGTGAAATCCAAAGATACCAATTTGGGACACATGAGCATTGAGAGAAGAGCACGTGCCATCTTATGAGATAAAACAACCAAGGAAAATGTGAGGTAGAAAAGGTTAATTTTAATAGCAGTATGATAGATACACTCAACCTTTAGATGTAAGTAAACATGAAAGATGCATCAAAATAAAGGAAAGACTGTCAACAATTAACAAAAGAGTCGTGGGAGCCAAGACAGAAATTATGCTGAGTGTGTAAAAGTGAAGGATAGTAATTATTGAAGAAAGGTAAAATAGATCTGTTTTCAGTCTACTGATCTTTCAATGAAGAGGTCATTGGTGTTTTAGCTGATAGTAATTTCAATCAAGTGTTATGAGCAGCATATGTGTGATGCTAGGCTGATTAGGAAATGGAAAATTAAAGTGGAAATAAATAGAGGTTGTGTGTATGTGTGGGTGTGTGTCTGTCTGTCTGTAGATACGTATGTGTGTGTATGTGACTTGGATAGGAAGTTGATCATAAAATGAATTAAAAGTAAAGAAATTAAAAAAGTAATAGCAATTCTAAGAAAGAAAAATATAATGGTCAGAATAATTGGGATAATACACTTGTTGGTATTCATTTTTCATAAAGAGATAGAAAAAAGGAATATTTGCTTCTGTAGGTAAAGACATTTTTTGAATGATGAGTAAATACACATATTATTTTAAAAGAAATGTGAGAAATACTACTTTCATAGTTCATATATTCAGATGTAATCTTTTCCTTTTAAGCTACAGAGAAAAAGCAGGTCTTGATTTTTTTCACTTAAGTGAATCATACAGAGACTAAAGTAATTTTATGTTTTTTGAATTGCAAGAAAAAGGAAAACTTATACTAATACAATCATTTAATACAATATGATACTTTCTCCTAGAACAAGAAGAATAATTCTATATTAGTTGAACAGTAAACATCACTACATTTTATATGGAATCAAATATTTTAGAATATGACTGGGTAAATTGATATCATGATCCATGTAAATATCACTCAATATTCAAATTTTGTTTCCTGTTGATGACAAATTTTTTTAGTATTTGCTTAAAAACACTATTTTTAAGCATTTAAATGTGATTAGAACACTTTTAGGATCTTCATATAAAAAAATATTTAATTTGAAACCTACAGCTTCGAGTTTTTAAAAAAATCAGTGTGAAGATTCCTCAAAAAACTGCAACTAGCGATTCCATTTGACCCAACTATACCTTTTCTTGGTATCATCCTAGAAGAATTAAAAACATCATACCACAGCGATATATGCACAACCATGTTTATAGCAAAACAATTTGTAATTGCTAAGTCTTAGAAGCAGGCCAAATGCCCAGAAACTACTGAATGGTTAAAGAAGATGTGGGTTTTTTTTTTTTTTTGACAACAGAGTACTACTCTGCCATTAAAAAGGATAAACTTATAGGTAAATGAATGTACTTCAAGAACATAACCTTGAGTGAAGTAAATCAGACACACATGACTACATATCAAATTATTTCTCTGATATGAGAAACTGTAAGTGTAAATAATAGATAGAGTGAAAAAGAAAGACAATGTTCAAATGGGAATAGAACTAGAGAGGGAAGGAGAGAAAGGAAGGAAGGGATAGAGAAAAGAAAAGAAAAATAAAAATAGAAAAATGTAAATAAAGCTATTATAAATAAGGAGGGGAGGGGAGGGGGAGTGGAAAGGAGGGGTGTGGGGGACCAAGATATATCATGTACAGTACAAACTAATTATGATGAATGTGATCATAATGTCTATCCACAATGTACTAATATGTGTTCTTGGTTAAAAAACAAAATGTAGAGGAGAAAAAAAAAAACTGAATCAAATAAGGTGAAAGGTGACAGAATATTTTAGTAATAGTCACATTTAATTTATTAACAAGCTTTTGAAAAAAATAAAATATATGCTACCTGCTCCTTTTTCTCAACTTTTTATTGGAAAACCAAGCGTCTAATTCTTTTTATCTGTATCAAAGAACAGATTCTAAGAAGTAAACATATACTTTTTTTACTGAATGACTACTTTACACTTGCTAAGCAGAACAATTCCAAATCATACATAAATTCCTAAATTTTATTCGAATAAAACAGCAGAACTCAGCTACAGGAAGAAAAGTATAAAGATATTGATTATTTTCCTAGAAATCGTAAATATTATATTTATTGTAGACATGCAGGCAGCCAGAAGTTATTTTAACATTATACTGAAATCTAAGTCAATAACAAAAAGTACTGGAACAGTAGATGAGGTGTTGTAAAATAAATAAGGTTAGACATGTGCATATCCTCCAATAGCCATTTTATTCCCAAATCTATAACTCCCCAAAATGCTTATACATATAAACAGAGACATGTATATATGAATGCTCACTATTGCTTGTAAAACTTTTTATAAGAATCATTTAAATGCCCATAAGCAGATTAATTAAAAATAGATTGTGTTAGAATTATCTAAAACAAACAGAACATCACTATATGGAAGAATGTGGGTAGAGCCTGAAATAAGTCTGACTGAAAAACATTGCAAAGGATATGTAAGGTATGATTTAAGACATTAAAATAATACAATACACAGATCTGTATATAGTTAGTAAAACATAGAAAAGCTACCTAGGATAATGTGCACTCATTTCACACAATTAAAAAGAGTTGGGAGAGAGAAGTGGTTGGAAGAGGGAAGAAAACTGAGAAAATATGTGAAGTAAGCAAAAAATAGCACAAAGTAAACATATTTTGGTATGTTATGTCATATAAATATGTATGTATTCTATACCAATGTAAATTTATGAAGCCAATAGAAAAGCTATTAATATATTTTCTCCATATGATTTTATGCATTTAAATTATTTAAAATGAAATTAGCAACAATTATGAAAAATAGGAGTAATACTAATAACAATATGTAAAAGTAAAGGGATAATCACTGTGGACCTGGTCACTTATTGCAGATGAAAACGAATCACTTTTTGCTCATGGTAGAGCCATAAGCTCATACCACCAACACAGATTCCTGAGGTAGATTCTTAAATAGTTCAATATGCCTGAAACTTTTATATTAAACATATACCTGGTGATATGTAGTAAATTACTTCTAATATCAATATGAAGTCTAATATGTAACAATCTGTAAAGTTTTAGCTCAGTGCTGCTATTTTGTGATACTGAGTGTGAGGATAAAACCCGGATTAAGCCTGAAGGATTGACTTAGGGAATGCTGTTAATTGAAACTCTTAGCACTTCACTCAAAAAATGGAAACAATGAGTATATGTACTATCATAGTGTGTCCCATCACCAAGGTAACTGAAAATTATCAGTGGCTGGATTGTGCCAGCCTCTCTAGGGAGAATTCACATTCTAAATAAAATGCATAGCTCTAAACTTTAAACATCTAAGTAGTATAATGGGAGAAAATTATATACAAACATTATATATGCAAAATCCAAAGATTCAGATATATAGACCTGTCTATTCTCGAAGTATCACTGAGTTGAAGCAATGTCAAAGCTATTCATTTTGAGCCCTGTGTCACTGGAAACATTAACTGTGAAAAAAAGTTTTCTGCTGACAAATTGGTCCACAAAATATGAGTTGATCAGAAATATTTTTGGAAGGACATTATTTTGAGCTGCAGCAATACAGCACCACTGTGAAAACAATTTGGGGTAAATTAATACTAAAAACATCACTCTTGAAGAAATTGCAAAGCATGGAAATTGGGGAATAATTTCACAGATTAAATATTTTTATTTCATACATCCTTTATTGAAAATGATACCCCATTTTTGAACTTATTATAAGTTTTACTATTTGTATAAAAAATAAAATATCATTTATTCCATCTTTGAAATCAATTAATAATGGCTACCTGAAAATAAAAATTCTGGTTTTTAATCTACAATTCTCAACAAGTCTTTCTGCTTGCACAATTTATCAAACAGCATTAGTAACCTATGTTTATATGTGTATATGTTATGTAAAGTTATATAATACAGGACATATATTATGAGAAATGATTATTGTTATCATGAAGGCTGATAGCTCCCATTATATACCATCTGCAAGTCAAAGAGGTAGGGAAGTTCATGGATTCTTCAGCTTCTGTGTGAAGACCTGAGGATATGGGACTTTGATGTCCAAAGGGAAGAGAATGCGTGCCCCAGCTGAAGATGAGAGAGAAAGAAAGTTCCTTTTTCTTTACCATTTTATTTTATCCAGGCTTTCAGTGATGTCTGCCTTTGCTGGTGAGAGCTGATCTTCCTTGCTCAGTCTACAGATTCAAGTGCTGAATTTTTCTGGAAACATCCTGAAAGACACACCTGAAGTAATGTCCAAACAGCCACCAGTATTCGAGCCTCTGTCAAGTTAACAAAATAGCCGTCACGGATAGTTCTGATAACTATTATCAAATGTCAGAACAAGAGAAGAAACTTTTAAAAAAATTTCAGGCAACTTTTAAGCAATTCTGTCCTAACGTTTAAAAATAAGTTTGCAATATAATACATTTATATCTTTGAGAAAGAATGGAATATCTGAAATTCTAAATTCTTTAAAATTTGCTTGAAAAATACTAAATACTATTCCAAATCTTTAAAATATGATACCTGTTAACACCTTCTATTTTAATAAATGTTTATTTTAAAAATTACTACAGTAAAAGGCACATTGCCAAAAGTTATGGAGTAGATGTATTTGGAGCTACAGGTGTATTTTAAAGACAGTGGCAATGTGTCCTTTAGTATAATACACTGTTTAATTGAGACATTCACCATATCTTGTATCACACCTCACTGATCAACTCTTTACCTTAATTTCTATCAAATAAAAACTTTATGGTGTGTCTTCATCCACCTCATTCAATGGATGTGGCACTGCTGGACTTCTGGCTTTTCCCCAAAGTCAAAATGACCATGAAAAGTGAAGGTTTTGAATTGATTCAGGACATCCAGGCAGCCATGACAGAGCAAATAAAGCAGAATTAAAGAAGACTTACAGAGCTGCTTCAGAAAGTGGCAAAACTGATGGGGGGAGTGTACTTGAAGGAGGGAGGAGTATTCTGAAGGGAATTAACAGCATTGTATCTATAATATCTTTTTAAACTTAAACATTCATAGTATTTTTGATAAGATCTCATATAAATTTTGTTTGAGGATTTACATATATTTGTATACACACACACACCCACACACACACAGTTTCCATAGTCACATCTCCAGTCTTGCCCAATTCCTTCAAGACTCGGCTTTTACTTTCATAAAATTTTATCCTTTTTTACTTTTTACGAAAGAACAGCCATGGAACTCAAATCATCTTGGAAATGATCTGGAAGAAATTATTTTGCAAGTTAAAAGTAGATCATTGTTGTTCCTTTCTCTTTGTATACAGTATTTGTATTTGCACAAATACTTCAGAAGCAAAACTTTTTTTATCAAGAGAAACAATACAAAGAAGTAGAAAAAAATTACCTATTAATATGTTGTTGTAAGGTTTCACATTCTCGTTCTCCTTACTTACACTGTATCTAAGCATCGCTGAGAATTCCATTGGTTTTATCTTCTTTAAAATTTTCACCTTTCTTTTTCTCCTTCTTACAGTGTGCTGTGACTCCCTTCTCATTCTCCTCCTCTCCCAGTTTTTCTTTCTTCTCTTTCTCCTTCTCCCTCTCCTCTTGCTTCTCCCCTGTCTCTTTTTTCTTCTGGATTCTACAATCACTTCTTCATACCACTAATTTGGCAGTTGCCACCACCGGGTCAAATACATCTCTTAATTCACAAGTAGATCTTGATGGACATGAGCTTCTACTACATAGTATCAGCGCTGTCTCAGTAGCTTTCTCGTCACTGAGATAAACGCCAGACATCCACCACTTAAAGGAGGAAGTTTTCATTTTGGCTTCCAGTCACAGTTCCTGGTCAGCCAAATCTAAGGCAGAGAGGACACAGCGGATGTTGTCCACAGCAGAGGAAAGCTGTCCAAACCTTGGTGGCCAGGGAGCAGGAGAGCAGGGAGGAGCCAGGGAGGGCCGTATGTCCTTCTAGGTCACTCTGACTCTTTGGACCAGGCCCTGTCTCCTAACCACACATCCTCTCTGAACTCACTGGTAAATCTACCATTGAGCATAGTGCCCCCCATCACCTTTCAGCAGCTCCAGCTCTGTACATGTGAGAGATTAGGAGGGACACTTTTGATCTAAACTATATGAGGATCATTACAGTTCTAGTCACTGATCAAATGGTAATATGATCAGTGTTTCTTCAAGTCCAACTACTTTACTCAGTCACTTTGTACAAACTATAACTATAGTGAACATATCACTAAAAGACCCTTATGAAAAGTGAGGTGTGCTGGACTTTCTTAAGCTTAAATATGTGGACATGTTTTAGACATATACATTTTAAAATTGTCTTTAGCACAATGTATTTGAGATTGGGGAAATTTTAAACTAGTAAATAATAATGCCCTTTATAACTTCACTCACTGATTTTGTAAATGTGTATAGTACATAATATTTTATATTCTTTCTGTATATCTAACATGAATATATGGCATAATATATGCATATCTGTAAGATTAGAAAGAGCAATATACATTCTGTAAGCAATAAGGTATATTTACTACCTGAATCTATTTTGTTGGTAAGTTTTGCATTAAAAAAAAAAGAAAGAAAAAAGCAGCAGAAAGGACATCAACGAATACATGCCTGTCTCAAAATCTTTAGGCTTAACTGGTTCCTACCGGAAGTCAAGGAACAAGAGTTCAAACAGAGAGAACCTTATATATTGAATTTACAGACTTGGTTTGATTGATGATCTTGATCAATTCTCCCCCCTTGTGGCAGCAAATTAATCTCCCACAGGTCAGAAATTTGGAAATAGGACAGCCCTGTAATTCTCAAGTTGTGTCTGATTGCCTAATCATTATAATCAAGTCCCCAGAAAATACATTGGTTTTTATGGATATCAAGAGAAATGGCAGAAAATGCAAACCACTTCTGTTTAGAGCAGAAGAACTGATGACGCGACCAAGCAAATCCTAGTGGCTCTGCACGTTCAGTTTGCTCCTCAGTGCTGAGGGTTTTGTAGCAGGCTCCAGGCGCGCTGCAGCCGCTCGTGCTCCCTCGTACTGGGCTTCACCCTCCACTGGTCTGCTCGGGATCTCTGCGGTAGGCCAGATCTTCCACAAGCTGATGGGTAAAAATTAAAACAGAAATACTGATGGACTGTATTGTCAATAAAATATATCAATACATTCAAATACAACTAGAATTGTAGGGAAGCAAATAGGATGTACCATCTAAGGAAAAAACCAGCTTTCTTGTTCTAAAAACAAAAGCAAAAGTGTAAGGTAATAGGTCAGTTTAACAACAAAACTACTTTCTACTAAAACAAAAAAACAAACAAAAAAACCTGTCAGTGAGCGAACTCGTCACATTTATTTTGAAAGCAGAAACTCAAATCAAAGCGAAAGCTGCCTTTGGTCCAGGTAATAGAGAATTATGGTTAAACTTCCAGTTCCAATAGGCTGATGAAGATTCAAGGAATTCTGTGTTCCCGAGATCTTAAGAATCTTTTCTCGTGTTGAGATTGAGGGGGAGAGAAAACATTGCTCCTTTTCATTTTACCCTTTGTGATTAACTATCTGCTCCTTGAGTGGTTTACCTAAAATTCTCATCTGTGAGTACAATCATATGCTTCTTGTTTTCTTGTTGTTCTCCTTCTGTTATTTTCTGCGTTCTGTTTAATCCATGCAAGCCAGCATTTTCCTCCATGTGGCAAACATTTGAACCCTGTCTCTCTTGGAACAATATAGATGTTAATTTCTTGGGGTGCTATATCCCACCCCGTCTTCTAATTTTGGGGATTTGCCTCAGAGTAACTTCCTTTCTTCTACTTCTGTGTGGTTCACTTTATGCTCTCTTGCTTCAGCAAGGCAACAAAAACTGCTTTTTTGACAGTTGTTATAGGCATGTACAGGAAGACAGCTGACTTACCCATCACTATCAGCCCTGAGAAGTTTTTAGGTTCTATGTGAGTTTCTCTTTTCAATATAAATGGTGGGCAGTTTCACTCGGTGATATGCTGCCTTTGTGGACAGTAGATTTGGAGGCAATTAACAAGTCTGAAAATATTAAGGGAAAAATTACAGAAGTAAAGAACTCATAAGTTTTACCTTGTATGTTTTTCTGATCAACACGATGAAATCTCACATTTCCCTGCTCCCTCCAGGAAAGGAAAGAACTATTCCTTTGTTCAGTGTGTGTGCACCAGCTCTGCTATACATCTGCTCCTCAGTCAGTCGGCTGCTGTCTCCATTACCAGATCACTGTGCCTCACTGTCAGCGAGTGCGAATACCCCTTGTTTTAGTTACTAATGACCCTAAATTACAAGAGTAGTGGTGCTAGAAATTTATGTATGCTAAAGAGAAGGCTTAATTTTCTTCCTTTAATAGAAAAAAGTGAATATGTATCATCATTTTGTTTATGTACAAAAAAAAACAGAATCTATAGAGTTTGCTACCACTCCCAGTTTCAGAAGGAAACTAGGGGGTCTCAGAATGTTTTCCTACAAATAATGGGAGAAGTACTATATAGTCTACACTCTTTCTTTTCCCTTCCACTATCTATTACAATGATCTCAAAACCTAAGTGTATATGAAAGTCTCAAGACAAGAGAAGATGAGTTCTTGAATCATTTCAAGAAGAATGCACATATTAAACTGTAACAAAAACCACTCAAATTATATTTTGAATTTTTCATGGAAATTAACTTTTCTCCACCTAGTATAAAAGTACATAGGGGAATAGAAATTTATCTATATTAAATATTGATAAAGAAGTACGGCAATAAGTGGCAGCATGACTGTAGTGTCTTAGACCTCATGCTAACTGATGGGAATAATCATGAAAAAAGAACACATTTATGTTGTCTTTTTCCCACTGTGGTCTGAGTTCAAGTAATTTGTGGTTTTGTCTATTTTCACTTTCTGTGTAATTCAACTAATATAATACTATCAACTAGAATAATATAATGCTGTTAATACATATTGGTTTGAATATATGAATAAAAGTATATAAGGAGGTAGTTGCTCACAGCTGTAATATATTTATGTTATTCAGTAAGGCATATTCTTGTCCTAATTTTTTTCAAGAACAGCTATAGACATAAATATTTGTGTGTTAATTCAAAACATTTGAAAACACTCTGTAATCAAGAAAATCATTTTTTATGGGTTAGTTTCATCTTACTGGCAGTCAGATTATAATCTCTAAATTGTGTTAATTGCTCTCAAGGCTGTATGAATAGAGTGCTTTGAAAAACCCAACTGGGAATTTATAAGTGTTCTAAAAGCTCCCTTCTAGCCTTTTTAATTGCAATCTTTGGGAACATGACACATTAAAATATATTTATAAACTCGCTTAGATGATTTCCATATCACTAGGCTAGCATTAAATGATAGGCTAGGATTAATAATTATTGTATTAAATGATGCCAACTTTTTAAAAAAAATTATGTTTTCTGATATAAAACATAGAAACCAAATTAAATGGCAGTACAATTTAAAAACTCCAATAATTTACCCAATAACTTCAGTATTATTTCATTAAGATTTTAACTTTCCTCATGTTATATATTTTTGTTCAACCCATATTGTGTCCATCTGCATTTCTTATCTCAATCTTTCGTGTCCCATTGGCTTATGTATTCATGTATTTGTTGACATGAGCATTTGAGCATTTACATCAACAGGCATCATCCATTCAGATGCCACAATATTAGGCTTTACATTTTTTTATCAGTCAACTTTTTGTTACTATAAAAATACCTACTTTGAAAAGACAGCTTTATAAGGAAAAGAGGATTATTTCAGCTCACAGTTCCGGAGATACTAGACCCTAAAAGCATAGAACTGGCTCTAGCGATGGCCCCTGAACTGCATCCTATTGCAATGGTAGCATATGTGTCTCAGGACTTTTGTGGTCTCTCTACACCTTTCTGTAGAGAGCTCAGAAGTCAGTCAAAGACGTTTCAGCTTAAAGCCCTAATCTAGTTTAATCATTTTCCAAAGGCCCCCTACTTTTTTTTTTTTTAAAACAGGCTCTCCCAGTGCTGGGATTACAGGCCTACATGTCCACACCTGGCTGCAAAGGCCCCATCTGTAAATACCAAATTTGAGTTAAATTTCTCCTCAATATCTTTAACACACAAATGAGGGAATTAACTCCTATATAAGTTTGAAGGAACAAACCACACTCATCCTCACTATATATGATAGAAAAAGAGCAGTGGCCAGGTGTTTTAAATATTCTATTCCATGTTCTTATCTTTAACTACATAATTTTATGTACATATACACAGGTGTCTAAATAGATTGTTAAGAATCTTAATTTGATCACTTAAATCAAATTACCACTTGCTTAATATAATCTACTTTTCCCATTTTAACAACTGTTATATTTTGGGTATATTCTCACTGATGCTGCATTCTTCACTTTATACTGTTACCAAATCAACTCAGGCCCAATTAACTAAACAAAAAGACTGTCTTACACTCACTTATTGCTACATTCAGTAGTAAATTTTATTCAGTACCTACGAGATGCCAGTCATTGCTCTAAATGGTGAATATATAATGGCTAAGAATAAAACTCTACATTCATTTGGAAATTAAAGTTTTGTAGGCAGAAGCAAGGAATAAGAATTTGTGTAGGGGGCGCAGTGTGTGCACATGTGTGCACATGTGTGTATTGTAACGGTTATAAATGATGCAAAAGCAAATAATAAAAGCAAGTTTAAAATGATGGGATGTCTCAGATGAGAAAGAATATAATTTTGTATGGGATAATGTGATCAAGGAAGGAATTCTTGAGCAGAGCGATTCAGTAGAAGCACACACTATATAAATCATGTGAGTGAAAAATAATCCAGGCAAAAGGAAGAGAAATCGAGATAAGAGCATGTTAAGTGCAATCAAGGAAAAACAATGAGAGAAAATGAATGAGCAAGAAATAGCAATACTCGGAAATTACTCTAGAATAATAATAAAGGGTCAGATCCTGCAGGACCTTAGCTCCTTTTAAATATTCTTTTTCTCTGGCTTATGTTGGACACTATCTTGCAGAAGGCCAAGATTACAATAACACAAGAGAGAAAATGGGCAGGCTTAGACCAAGGTAAAAGACTCAAATATAGTAAGTCAGGATCACATTTGGGCTATATTTTGAAGAAAAGTTATTTGTCGACTGGCAAATATTTGACAATAGTAATATTCAAAAACAAATTTAACATATTTAACATATTACTAAATAAATCAGGTTTCCGTTTTGAGAAATGTAAGTAAAATTTATTTTCTGTTTATATGTAGATATCCTATAATATATATGTATATATACAAAACTGTTTTCAAATATGCAAACTATTAAATTCTTAAAATTGATCTAAAATTAGACAATTAAATCAATACATAGTACTTACTACAATGCCTATATGTAGTCAAGCATGTTCAGTTCTAAAAGTTATGTGTCATAGTTAAATATTCATAGTTTAATTGACAAACTCAGTTAAATTTACACAATCACTCTAAAGGTAAAATTTTTGTCATTTGCCTCTATTTGCATATATTTTTCCATTTTTCATAAGCAAATTTCTTATCTGCAAAATGTAAACATTTTAAAAACTCAGTTGCAATTTTTTTTTCTCACTCTGGAGGAAAAAACATTTTGAAAAGACATATGTATATAGATTTTAATCATTTTTATGTAGAAGACTTCTTGGAAATGCAGAAAAACAAGAAAAAAAATCTCCTTGTTTTTAAAATTTGTTTTATAGCTTCAGGAGTCAACTCATATCTAGGCTTCAGAAAGTCACCATATATTACAAGATATAAAATTTAAAGATATAGAATAACTCTATAAGGTAATTATGGTATATCTCAAATATGAATGAAATATTACATAGTTTGAAGAATGAAGTATTGTGAATATCTAAAAGTAATAATTACTACATTTGAGTCAGACTCAAGTTATTTACTCTAAAAAATTTCATGCTAAAAATTTAGGACAAATAAGTGACTTGGATATTAAAGAAAAGCTCAAACAATAGGGTGAAAAGAAGACCCAATATAGAGTGTCACATAGTGATCTAAACTTTTAGTAATTTTTACAAAATGTAATTATACTTTATTAAAGAATAATGAATTTATACTTTATCTCACATTTGAGGTCTTCTAGTAAGAAATTACACAATATTAAATTTTTATCCATGTGCTCATTTAAATATTTAAATTCATCACTTTTATGAAATAAGTTAATTTTATTATATCAAAATACATATTTCATCACTTCACTGAGTCTGCTGCAGTTATAGATGAATCTCATTATTTGAAACATTCATTTAATTCTTTCTTATTGAGCTCTATTTGATGTAGCAGGATACAAATGTTTCTATATTTGAGTTTGTATCTGTGAGAGAAGATGATATTAAATTAATAATTATGGGATGATTGAATTGCCATCATGGTGATTTCAAGAAGGTAACATCTTTGAGTCTATTTATTTTGGGCAAGGATATATTACCTATCTTGTACAATAAGAATATAAACACATAAGGAAATACTGGATTTAAAGACTATATAATCAAAGTGTAGAGGAAATAGAGTGAAGAAAGAATATGCCAAGAAAAAGCAGCAAAGCTTGTGCATGAAGGAATGTAGAGTGTGGGAGAAATCTGTCCTGAAAGGCGGTCACAAAGAGTCTTGCTTCTTATAATGAGGGGAATAAAATGCTTTATTAAAAAATTTTAGGAAGTAACATTTTATATTTTGGGGTATTTTGATTGCTTATTTAACATTATTTTCTGAATATGAACTGGAAGGTAGGAAAACAAAATGAGATTTAGAAAGAACATTTAGTTGCAGTCCAACAGGAAAATTTCAAGTAAAAGAAATTGTTGCTTGCTGAAAGAGATGAAAATTTCTGGAAAAGGACTGGGCTATATTCTAGCCATAGAGTGTATGGCTAGTATGCACAAGGCCATGAGTTTAACATCCAATATCAAACCAAACAAACAAAAGAACAGAAAAAGAAAGAAAAAGCAAAGAAAAAAATATGTGAGTGGATTAAAAAGAATTAAAAGTGACATAGCACGTCCTCAGAAAATTCTATCCAGTTCTTACTAACTTAAATTCCTTCATCTTATTGTGCATTGTAATATTTTAAAAGGCATAACATATCCTCTTCATTTCAAAAGTTGCAAACGTGTTCATTTTTATGTTATACATTTCAACATACTATTTACTATCTGTTGGTAAAGTTCAGGAGTAGAAGTTTCATATGTCTATTATTTTTTTCTAGGTCCAGCATGGAATATGGAGTCTAAATGGAAACTTGTTTCTTATTCTCAGGATCCTAACCACACTGATTGGGGTTTGCAAGCCCTGGTATTGGTTAATATTTTGGCAACTTACATTTGCTTAGTGAAAACTAGAAAAACAGTTAAGTCAATAATTACATATTGCTTTATATTAAAATAAGATTTTAATTTCATGCAGAATGAATATACTAGTATATAAAATTGCAATGTTTTTTGATTTTTTTAAAACTCAATAGCATTAATCTGTTGCCCAGAGCAGATATACCCAATAGATACAAATAATGTCTATTTTTCAAAAATAGCTAAACTTTTCTTTCTTTACTTTCATGTTACCAAAATACTACCTTTCTGTAATTTTTTTTTTTATTGACTACAATGGTCAATTTCAGTTGGATTAAAAAGAGACGTTTTCAGAATTACTGTCATTTCCTGTAGTTAAGCCACTTAAACTTAAAAATCATTCAACCATCTTCTTCTAAGAACATTTTCTGCAAATTGACTTCTTAGCCCAGGTCTCATGCATAAAACTGCTTCTTAATATCTACAACTGATAGTTCCCAGATTTGTCAAATTTTACACCATCAAGATAGAACTCTTGAGTTTCAAATTTCACTAAGCTTCAATTTCACTAATGCTTATTTCAGCCAAGTTTATACCATCCATATAGTTGATCAAATAACCCAAACAACAAAACAAAGCAAAACAAAAGAAAACAATACCTCTAATGACTTTGTTTTTTTACTTTGCACCTAATCCTTCTGCTAGTCTGGAATTTCAACATCAATTATATATATATATTTTTTTTTTCTTTTTTACTGTGTTTTATTTTTTTTCCTTCCAATGCTACTCTTTTATTTTACTCAACCTTCATCTCTTAACTACATAAAGGTGCATCCCTTCACTTTCTTAAAACAAAAATCGGATCAGGCAATTCTCATGTATATCTAATTCATAGTCTTTACTGCTACTTTTTGTTGGGGTAGTGGTGCTTTTTGTTTGTTTGTTTGTTTTCTTCTTCTTTTTCTCTCTACCTGGCTTTGTCAACTGTTTCTAAGGAATTTTCTTTATATTCTATTCTCAGGTCATACTTTACTAGAACAAATTAACTTCTTTATTCATCAGAAACTTTAATGAAATATGTTACTCAATTAGTTTCCTAATATTACACACAAACAAACACAGGTGCTCCCTCATAATACCCCAAACAAACAACAAATGGAACTTAAAAATAAATTTAGCCAAAAATTTCACAATTACTACTATGTGTTATTTTTCTAATTTTTGTTTGTTGTTTTCACAAAGTCTATGAACAGGAAACACTTGCACTTGGTTTATTCAGATGATGATCACGGGAAGTTTTAATGAAAGAGTGAAACATATTGGATAGGTAAGTAGAAAATCCCAAAAGAGGTTTATCAGTGAACCAGCTATTCCTTGTGCGGGAAAGTGATGTACCAGTCTCACGACAGTCTTCTAACCGTAACCCTAACCTTAACCCTAACCCTAACCCTAAGTGTGGAGAATGCGCTCAGAACTTTCACTCTAACTGGTGACTGTCTAGCTACCTCCTCAGGCTTCGTGTAACCCACTGACTCCTCTCTCTTTGCTGCTTCATGAAGGCAACTCTGGTGCTCATGTCCAATATAGTGCTCAGCTGTTATCTCTAAAAACAAGTGGTGCGGAGGATAGTAAAACCCTATTCAATGTCAGCTGCTTTACTTTGTACCAATGTGATAATTCACAGTCTTCTGTATCAACTCTGCTAAATTTTCCTGACACTTGCAAACATGAGAGCTTGGCCAGATGCCTGACCGGTGGTATGACCCAGATCTTCTTCATTCTGGTGCATTTGGAGACCTCGTTCTCCTTGCTGAGTTGTGGTGCCATTTTTTCCTGTTTGCTTTTAGCACTGAGGATGGTAACAACGAAGTCTTCAATGTAAATTTTAAGTATATTTCACAATTTGACCAAGTTTTATAGTTACAAAAGAATCAGCTCGAATGATCAAAATCAATTCCACATTTTATCATAGTAACTAATTTATGTCTGTGTAGCTGACTGCCATGAAGCGCCCGAGAGCCCCTGGACACAGTAGCATTCTCAAGTTCAGCGTAATCCTCAATTCACCCACAAGGAAAGCATCCTGCTCCCGGGATGCCACACTAATAACCAAACATCCCCAAAGTGACAAGAAGCAGGAAAGACAAAGTCTACAGGTGAGTCTCTGGCAATGATGTTAGGGCACATCAGATCTAAGTTCTCATTTTCTAAATTAATTTATTCTAATTGTTTTGGACATAGCCTCATATTCTACACATCAGTTGAATGAATGTGTCACACCTCTAGGAAAGTATACTAACCCTGAAGAATTTGATGTCCTTTACGGCACCAATGTAACTCTCTTGTGATTTTCTGCTTCTGGATTATAAAGTATATTATAGTGGACTCCATGGCCATGTATTCATCATCACATCTCCTTCAATAAGCAAACCCATCACACTGTCAGTAACTCATAAAGTAAAGCTCTAGAATTAGGACACTGTCAAGTTGCTACATGCAAGGAAAGGGCACTACTATCTGAAGTTGGTGTAATTCCAGTGAGGACGAATTGAATGTCAACTTTGGGGGCTCTGATGAACTGACTTGTTCTCCGGTGCTGGTGATCTCCTTGAAGAAGATGCCAGATGGAGGATGCATTACGGTCATTGCTGCAGACAGGTTGGCCATTCAGCAATAGCAATCTTGGTAAGGAGTCCTCCCTCTTGAGCCTGTTCATAGCTTCTAATCTTCTATTTCTTGCACTTCGTTTTTAGGTGCATTATACAAGTGCTGTCTCTCTGACTGGGAATTTTAGCAACTTGTAGATGGTTAGGTTTGAAAATACCTCCAAAAGGAGGAAATTAAAGTGTACAGTAAAATCAGAGCTAGAAAATAATTTAGGAAATATTTAGAAAGTCCCTTAAGCAGCTTGCCTTCAATGGATTACAGTCCTTGAAGCAAGAGAATGAGAGCAACGAGAAGTGAATCTCTTGCTCAGAGTCAATTCTATACTCAGAAAAGATGCTGGAGGAAAAGAAGACAGTCAGAAAATGATATAAATTACAGAAGTAACATTTTTCGAGTAGACAATGCCTTTCAGATTTTAACACATTTGTATTTAAGTAATACATTTTTGACATGTTTTATCATATAGCATTCAAATTACCTTTCAAAGTTAGTATTAACATTTTATATACACTGTATTTTAAGCCTATACACATTCACCAAGAAATTGAAGTTGCATAATAATGAGAGACCTTTGTAGGGGAGAAAATTTAAAGTCTTTTCCCTACAAAGTTCATGGGTGACAGCTGCATAACAAAGACAAACTAGCAACAACAATGACAACACAAGCCATGTAGATTTATTTTATAACTTTGTGTCACGAGGTAGCTTTCGGAAAAGATGAGCAAAAGAACCAGTTTTAATGGACAGTCATGCAGAGGAATGATTGGAGAACAAACTGGAATGATCTAATGGTAATAAACTAAGGGGAAATTTGCAAAGCTGGTGTCTCACATTCTTGACCCCTGTACATAGAGCAAAATCTTTCTGGAATGAGGGTCTTATAAACTGCTTTCAGAAAAAATGACAGGAAGAAGGGCTGAAAGTGATCGTCTCCTCCTACATTTATCTCAATTTCCTTTTATCTAAGTACTCAGTGTCCCAGGTACTATAGATTGGGTCATCCCCTTCTGAGTGCAGGCATCTGTTTCAAATGTATGATGGTCTCATTCCAATGCTCATACTTCTACCATGGTTGAGGAAACCAAACTGAAATAATCCAAATATCCTACTTCTAGGATATTTTTATCCTATTGTGAGGATAAGTTGACTGATAAACTTAAGGAACTGTAAACTTTAATTGTACACAATTGTTTACATAGTGGTATATAAATTATGCTTCAATAAAAATGAATGTATTGTACTCTTCATAAAACTTGAAACGCTCATATATGCATTGAAAATAAGAATAGTATAAAGATCCTAAAAAAACTATTCAGAAATAGTTTCTATTTAATATTAGTTTTCTTTTATATTTTCTGCTAGACTCAAATATATTTGTATTAATTATAAAAATTATGCTGAATATAAACTCAAAGTGATAATAGGTTTTATGTTCCAGCTAATTTTGCTTAGATACACAGTTTTACCAGAAAAGCTGGAAGTACTATAACCTTCTCAGAAATGAAACTATTTGAAGGAAAACAAATCAAAAAATGAGTGTTGCAAACATAAAAATAGTCTTTCAAATAAAATATCCAATTTAAACTATAGGTGATATTGTCTTGTAAGATTTGAAATTATTTTACTGATGAAGTAGACCATACATATGCAGAGTATATAAACTGTAAAAAGCAGAATATAACCAAAAAGATAATTTTTAATTGCAATTTGCCATATTTATCCAAAGGCATCATGAAATTCATACTTGAATTGCTTTACAAGAACTTATTTACGTGAAAAGAAATCAGTAATGTAGCCAAAATCCAAGTAAAATATATAGAGGTAATATATTTGAAGGTATTTAAAATTTACATAACTTAATTGTCCAACAATAAATATAATTATCATACCAAAAGAAGTATCAAAACAAAACTTCAGGAAGTTTTAATATCCCAATAAATAGAAAGATTCTTGATATTTACTTCCCTATGTAACACTGTAACCACTTATAAATCTGATTTATGAGACAAATTATGTGTCCTATGTTGTAAGCATCACATTTAAGAAAATTTTTTGTCAATTACATTATAAATATAAGTCCTTTTCTCTTTCCTAGATGGGGATATTCTTTCTTATCTCTCTTACCTGTGATCACAAGGCTCTCACTACCCCCACCTCTGACTCTTTTTGATTTAAACAAACGTCAGGGAAGTCATTTACTGTGTTTGTTTAAGTGAGCCAATAATTTTATGAAGGAAAATGGCGGCCTACTGGTTACTGATGAATGTGCCTCTTCTTCCTTCTCACAATTCAGTTCTTTTGTTTTTAGAAAAGATTATAAGGTTATTTATTCTAAAATATGCATAAAGGAACAATATTTTTGATATATTTAGAAATATATCCTTATGGCCAGTAAATTTGTAGATTCCAACTATTAAACAATGGCATGCATCCCCTCAAGACCTGAATGAAAACTACTAATGTACAGATCACTATAATTTGAGTTTTGAAGCGGGTGTTATTGCTCACAATATAGTGAGAAATTATCTTAGCAGACAGCTGTTCACCAGAGAGAAAATAGAGATCCAATTTCATTAAGTAACAATTCTATATCATGAACATAACTTGGAAGACTTCACATCGTAAAGGGAGAATGAATACTACATAACAAGAATTTCATCTACACAGAAAATGAGAGGAAAAGCTGGTCATTACTGCCCAATAGATAGAGGAAGACAGAAACTGATGTATTCAAAAAGACCAATGTCCTTCATTTTTCTACTTCTCTGGAGGAGTCCCTAATGAGAATATGGAAGGAGCATCCCGATATGTTTTAAGGAAATGTAGGACATCTGAGCTGATAGCTGGTTTTCCTAAGAGCCCAGACATCTATATGCAATGAAAATACCTTGAAAGCTCACATTTAGTTTGGGGCAGTGCCTGAAATACAGCGATGATAAAGTCCTACGCAAAGATTGTGTTCCGCTGCATGGGTCTGTGGGAAGACTCATGGTTCCTGAGACATTAAACATGTGTGAGTGATTCAGAAATTGGCCCATTTGCAGTGTATTGGTCAGTTTTCCCATTACAGGAGCTCAGTGCCTGACAGACACACAATTTAAAGGAGATGTTGAATTTGGGTGACAGTTGCAGAGCATACTGAAATGTGGTTAGCTGGCACCAAGGCAGGGATAGCATGGTGGAAGGGCGTGGCTGAATGAGGCTGCTTAGCTCATGGCAGCAAGGAAACAGAGGGGGGGGAAACTCCTGGGCCAGGGACCAGAGAAAGACCGCAAGGTCATGCTTACATGACCCACCCCAACACACCCAGGAGTGTGTCTTACAATCTCCTAGAGTAACCCCATGCCAATAAAGTCGACCAGTTTAATCTTCACACTACAGCCTTTGTAATCTTGATACCCAAACAAGTCTACTCAAACCATACTTACTCTCCAAATAATGATAATAAGAAGATTCTAATCTAACGTGACATAACTATCATGCATACATTTGAAAATGCAAGAATCTCTTCCCCAATCTCTCAACAGTTCCAGCACTGCCCAAAAGTCCAAGTCCAAGTTGCCTCTGAGACTCAAGGCACAGTGTTACCTGTGAACCTCTGTAAAAACAAAGTCACATAATACTGATATATGATGGCACAGACTAAACATTCCCATTCTAAAACAGAGGCTTAGGGAGAAAAAAAAAGAAAAGAAAATAGGAGCGAAGCAAGATCAAAAGGCAGTATGGCAAATATTAACACCTGTAGCTACATGTCAAGCACCTCGCTCATGTAGTGTTAAGATGTGAGTTCCAGGGGACCTCAAGCAGCCCCATCACTATAGCTTTGCTTGTTGTCATCAGCATGGCCTCTCTCCTGAGCTAGCTGTACTTGCTGCCAGCGGCTTTCCTCACCAGAAATTCCACATTCCTGGAATTTCCAACTCCCTGGTGTCTGAATTGCATCTATAGAACTGAAAGATATGAATTTATGATATTTATGTGTCTGACTCTGATAATTTGTTACAGCAGAGATAGAAGGCAATATACTACTAAATAACAAATAGAAAAGCTAACAACTTAAATATGCAAAGTAAATTTTTATTTTCTAACCATAGTAATTATCTTGGTTTAACATTCTACTGTGATGAAGAAGAGGTAAAAAAATTGCCCATTAAATACAGTGTATCTGAGTTAGCTCCAGTTCAGTTCTCTTCTTCTGATTATTATGTTTTCACAATGCAGTTCTTGTAAAGGAATACTTATTTTTATTTCTTAATATGTGATTTTACTTTCATAACATTACATAAGTTATTTTACATATATATTATATACCTTTAGCATCTCTTATCTAAAATATTTAGGACCAAAAGTGTGTTGAATTTCAATGCTTTAGAATCTGAATATTTTCTGGAATTGGGAATATTTCCATATGCCTGACAACATATCTTAAGAATGGTACACAAGTGTAAACAAAATATCCATTTGTGTTTCATAAACACCTTAAACCTATAGCCTGAAGGTAATTTTTTACAATATGTTTAACAATTTTGTACTTGAAATAATTTACATATTGTAGAAATTTCCACTTGTGTCATGTTGGTGGTCAAATTTTTCATATTCTGGAGGATTTTTGATCTTTGAATTAATTTCTATCTGGCTGCCTATAATATCCAACCCCCCACTAAGGAGAGATCCCTGACTAAGGTTAAGGGAAATGGATATAGCTTCAATCTAGCTGCTTTGAGATGAGAAGGGTGGTGTAGAGGAGACCAAAGAACTGTTACGTCTTTAACAATCATGGTTGTTTTGGAAGTTGAATCCCTGCAGAATGTTGTCAGATAATAATTATAAAGTTTTACCAAGAAAACTTGAGATCAAGGTCAACATAACATTTTAGTACAATTATGATGACATTGTTATCTCTGAAACACATTTAAATTTCAATTTCAATATAAAATAACTTTTTAATGAGTTGCAAAATATTAAATGACACAAAGGAATAGTTACCTAATTTATTATCTGTTATCAGAGTAAAATTTAAGTAGCATATACTTGTTTATAGATGTACTTCATAGATTATTAATGTCTAATCTCTAATCATGAGATGATATTGTCTCGATTGTATAATGTTTAAGTGCCTCTAAACATTATAGCACATTTACATAACAATCACATGAGCACAAGCCTGAAAATGTATCCACATCATCTGGCTGACTGTCTCATTTTGGATTGACATGCACATTTCATCACAAGTAGCTGGAATACAAGTAAGGAAACGCCAGATATTTGAGCCTAAATGTTTTTCCACCATAAACAACTTTAACCTGGAGGTTGCAAGTATGATAACGTGTTCTTCACTTGTGCATCTTTGAAGGCCCATACACTTAGTAAACATAGATGTACCATTTAATATACTGTGAGTTGAACAATAATTGGTATAACAATTATTGAAATTATATGAAATTTTTATATGAAAATAAAATTATATGAAATTTTTGCATATATTTAGTTTTTTACTCTTAAGATAAAATTTAGAATCCCTTAATATGTTTGATAAGGTGTAACTATATTGACATGAATTAAGGACATCTTTATAGCTCTCATAAGTTCAGGAAATAGTGCTAAAGACCACAAATAGACTTATTATGTAATATACAAGTGTATCTCATTTATACAATAGCAAAAAGCCAGTAGATGTAGGTCACATTTAATTGTCAGGAAAAATTTAAAGTGCTGTCAAATTTTTATCATCTTATATGTTTAGGGTCTAAATATACATTGAATAAATGAGAGCGATTACTAATTACCTGAATGTATTTAATTTATGTTATCTTAACTCTATAAATTTAACTTTAAAGCTTACACTCACGGCATAGCTTATTTTAGACATATACATGCATATATTCCCAAGTATATATTCTGTCCTAAACAAGATGGTAGCTGTTTATTTACCCATCATGAGCTTATTACTGAAAATATTTTGTAGGTTTACATCCAAATATTCTTTAGCTCTTAAAGCCATTTATTAGTAATCAAAAGCCTAGTAATGGGAACACAAGAAACTTATTTTAGTAAAATAAGCTTTCATATTAAAATCTAATTTGTAAATGTAACCAAAAGTACTTCAATATGTTAAGAAAAACTTACTGATGTGCTCGCTTCGGCAGCACATATACTAAAATTGGAACGATACAGAGAAGATTAGCATGGCCCCTGCACAAGGATGACACGCAAATGCGTGAAGCGTTCCATATTTTAAAAAAAAAAAAAAAGAAAAACTTACTGCTTTAGACATAGAAAGCTTAACCTTTTAATTATAGCCAACTTAAATATGTCTTAACAGTTGCTGTAGATGACTCATGAGAATCAAATCATAACATTTAAACACTTCAAGATATATATACACATTATATATATGTATATATATATAGTTGTTAACCAAAGAAAAACTCTTACATTTTTGTAGACAAACACCAATAGACAGTGCATTTATAAAACCAATCTTTTTATATTATTTTGGTTAGCTAACAAGCTGGATGGAAATATGCTACCAACTTTTACAACATCTTTCTTTTCTTTTCTTTTTTTTAGTAGTTCATACAGTTTTAATTTAATTTTATTTTTTCCTTTATTTTTTATCAAGAACATGTATCGGTACATTGTATACATTATGATCACATTCATCATGGTTAGTTTGTACCTGTACATGATGCATTTTGGTTTTCCTCCCACTTTCCCAGCCCTCCTTTCTGCTCCTCCCTTCCCTATTTACTGCAGGTTTATTTATATTTTTCAATTTTTTCCCTTTTCCCCTTTCTTTCCTTTTTCTCATCCTACTTTTACCCCTTCTCCCTTTCTAGTTCTCCTCTCTTTGTTGAACTCAAAAAATCTTTTATTAAATGAAGCAGTCATAGGTGTTTTACCCACTTATTAACACACACTAAACAGACAGATGAACAAATATACCCAAGACAATTACATTTAAGTCAGAATGCACTCTCAGATGTATTTGGTGAAGTTGAACTACAGTAATCCTCTTCCAGTTTTTAGGTTGTAACTATAAGTAGACTACTCAGAAGTTTTCTTATAGGTCATAAATTAACAGAGATCTCCTGTAATAATAATCAGAAGAAAAAAAAAGCCAACAACAACTTTTACAACCATGAAAGCAAAGACTGTTTTTAAGAAGGACCCTAGGGTGATCATTTATCTGATTGAAATAGCCAGTCATATAGGCTTCTCTTTGCTGTTTTGATCGCCACTGTTTGATATTCACAGCTAGTAGCCAAACGAGTGGTTTTGATAGCCACATGTAACTCTTCTCTCTAAAGGTAGAATTTTAAAAGTAATTTCATTTATTTCCAAAGAGTTTCATGTAGAAAGAGATGAGGTGACGGACTTTGGAGCTAAGTATATATTCCCAGAGGAGGGGGAAGAATGTCTGTCAAGGCTCCAAACTGCCGCGCCATGTGACAGTTCCTTCTCGTTTTGAAAAGAAACAAAGGGAAAGAAAACATCCCTGTCTAGCCTTCTTTCTCTTTGGCCAAGTTAGGGCATCCCTCAGATTGAATTCTATCCAGTGCCAGTCACGAAGAACTGGAGGTGCCAGAGCAGGAAAGGTTTATTGGAGAACAGGAACAATTCCTGAGAGACAGTGGGGGCTTCGACTGGGTTACTGCGTGAATACTTCTGACACATACTAGTAAGTTCAAGAGTGTGTTTTACCCACAAAGGGGAAAATGAATACTAATTTAAGCTTGAATTAAGAAACACAATTGGTTTGTCAAATCTAAATGTGTTTAACAAGTGCAAAATAGAAAAATGGATTACATAAAAATAAAACCTTTTCATAACAAAGGGAACAACTTAGACCAGAGCAATGTACAGATTTGGTGATATTCGTAAGCCATATATCTGATAAAGATTTAATCTCCAAAGTATATAAATAACTCATATAACCCTTAAAAAAAAGCCCAACTAAAAATAGGCAGGTGTTCTGATAAGACATTTCTCAAAAGATATGCAAATGGATAACAAATATATGGTAAAATGCACAACATAACTAATCATTTGGAAAATAAAAAATTAAAAGCATAAGATGCCATTTTACACCTTTAGCGTGACCTCTATAAAAAGAATGGAACAAGGTTTGGCAACATCATGGCGAAAAGGGAGCGCTTGTGCACTGTCGATGGGAATGTAAATCAGTAGTGCCACTGTGAAAAACTGTGCAAAGTTTCCTCCAAAAACTAAAAGTAAAGTAAGCCACAGAGGTGTCTGCACTCTTTGTTAATGCTGCACTCTTTATAATAGCCAAGTTATGGAATCAACCAGTTTCTACTAAGGAATGAATAAAGAAAATATGATACAGATACACAATGAAATATTATTCAACTTTTAAATAAAAATAATCATCAGTGACATCCTGAATGGAATGGGAGAATGCTACGCTAAATTAAATCAGCCCAGCACGGGTATACAAACACCATATACGCTCAATTATAGGCAAAATCTTAAGTGATTAAACTTAAGAAAGTAGACAATGTAAGAAAAGTTACTACAGGGTGAAGGAGTAAACTGTGTGTGGTGGGGTGATGGACAATTGATACAAAGAGTCCAATAAATAAGAAGAACCATGCTCTTTCCTCTAAAATAGACCATTTAGTGCAATGAATGGAGTAAATATTATTGAGTTTTACATTCCACATTCTCAAGTAGAGTAAATTGACAATGTTCTCTCACAGAAAAAGATTTTAAGTAATGTACATATTATTGGCTTGATTTAATTATTGCACGTTGTGTTCATATATAATAACATCACTTTGTACCCCCAAATATTTACAAGTATAATTTTTCAATTTACAATTAGAAAATAAATTTTATTTTTTTATTTACCAAGAAAATTTATTGGTACATTTTAGATATACATAAGGGGGGCTGGGGATTTAGCTCAGTGATTAGAGTGCTTGCCTTGCAAGCACAAGGGCCTGAGTTCAATCCCCGGCACCACCAAAAAAAAAAAAAAAAAAAAAACAAACAAACAAAAAAAAAAACTAGATATACATAAGGATCACATTCATCATAGTTAATTTGTACCTGTACATGATACATTTTGGTTTTTTTCCCCATTCCCCACCCCTCCCTTCAACTCTCCTTCCCCTCTTTATTTACAACAACTTTATTTACATTTTTCCATTTATTTTCTCTTTTTCTTTCCTTTTCCCTCCTTCCTTTCCCTCTCTTCCCTCTCTAGTTTTCTTTCCATTTGAATATTTTCTTTCCATTTCACAATATCTATTATACTTTTTCATCCTTATTTACACTCATGATTTCTCAAACCAGAGAAACAATTCAATATGCACTTGTGTGTGTCAGATTTATTTCACATAAGAGTATGTTCTCAAGGTAGAAAATAAGTTTAAAAAAAGAAGTTAGAAATATATAAATCCATGATTAGTTTTTGAAAGAAGCATATATTTGTAGTGTTTGCCTGCTTATTGTCTTCATTAATGTTTAATACATATGAAGTGTTATGTAATGTTTAGTGTTTTCTTGTCTTCTTTAAATACCATTCCCAAACTTTCTTACAAAGTTTAAGGTCTGTTATTCCTTATTTTAATATATAACATGCAAAGAAAGTTGTTCTTACCAAAAGATTTCTTATGTTCTAGATTTTTTTATGAGGCTCAAGAGAGCCCACAATTGAAAAAAAAATCACTGCAACAAAATTTTTTTTAATCTTACTATGTTCAAAGAGTTTTTTTGTAGATCCTAAAATAAAATACAAAATAACACAAGATCGATTATAACCTAGTTGAGAAACAATTACACAATTTCAATGTAACAGGAAATTATTTTAAGTAGGTAAAATGCTTTGATATCAGCATCTGGAATACATAAAATATAGATTAATAGGAGGGGTTAATTAAGTTTTATGGATCACCGAGTTTTGAATGATGAGGCATTGGGGATTTAGCTCAAATGATGGAGTGCTTGCCTAGCAAGTGTGAGGCTCTGAATTCTATGCCCAGCACCCCCCCAAAAAATGAATGATGAGTTTAATGTTACTGATACAGAATTATAATGGATAAATTAAGACATTCTCATAGAAAGTACAACGGTGTGTTTAATGATACACAGGTTGTTCCACTGGGCTAAATCATGAAGGTGAAAAGGGCAAACAGAAAGGACACTGTCAACTCGTAGGAAAACATAAATATTACACTAAGAATTTTTATTTCTTCTTGAAGAAAACTGAGTTAATGGCAGAATTTTAATCAAAGGATATATCTAGCACGGCATCATAGCGAGAATGTCATGCCAGGTTTTATGGTTTGTATCTGCATGTCCCCACGAAGGCTCATGTTCATAGGTGGGGCTCTGGAGAGGTGACTGGGTCATGGGGGCCTGATAGCTGAATATGATATTGGGAAGTGAAGCCCAGTCTAGGAGAGTGGGCTGGACAGACAGAGCTCTGCACTTTGTCTAGCCTTGGGGCCAGATGACTATACTATGGCCTGAAACCTCTATGAACTGAGAGCCAAAATAAACCTCTCTTAGAATTTGTGTGTTGGGTATTGTACCTCAGCCATAAGAAAGTGACTAAGACACCAGGTCATGGTGGCAATTATGTGTGACCTCGAAGTCAGTAAAAATTTAAGAAAATACTCAGCAGGACACTGTGGTGATGACCACATGGAAGATGGTGAAGATTTGATTAAGGTGCCAATGAAACGTACAAAACAGAATAGGTTGTAAACATTCAATAACTTACACTACTCAGTAACAATGGTGAAGAGCTCACTGTGCAAGGGTTTATTCTAAGTACTTCATATATGTTCATTAATATAATGTACTCACAACATGTCCATTAGATAATATTATTCTTCCCAATTTAAAGATAAGAATAATAAAGCATGGGTATGTGAATTAATTTGCCTAGGATTTCATAGCTATAATGTTTTTGAGTCAAAATTTGAAGCACAGAATTTTCGCTTCTGAGTACTTGTTCGAAACCACTACTTCATTTTAAGTACTTTAATAGAATATATGCAGGACAGAGCCCATTCACAAATTAAAGTAGATTGTAAAGAGGAGGAACAATTTGTCACACACAGCTAGCTTGTAGAAGGAAGTATACTCTTTCACGAAGTCCATACATGAAGGAAAAAAATCTATTGATTTAAAGGTCATAAGGCCCTAATTAGGGTCCGAAACCTTTTGGTGGTAATTTATTTATACTCCTAAAGAATATGTCGGTAAAACAAAAGAAAAACTCAAATAATTGCTTTAGAAATTAATTCCTATAAGTAGAAATAAATATCATTATGGCATAACAAATGCACTTGGTAAATATTCACACTTTTTCATCAAGACCATGGATTAACTTTCTCCTTTAAACTGTATTTCCTATCGATTCCTAGACAAATTATTCAAAAATACAAAGTCAATGTCATTTTCGCCCTCTTTTTTGACTAATAACCACCCAATGACCAAAGAATACCATGTAGTTAATTTTTTTCTGTAAGTTTATTCTTGTGTTCAAATAGGGTGCAGATATATTCCAAATTTGTGTTCTAATAGCTGATGTTCTCACAGATTTTTTATTATAGTCTAAGGGTGCTAATGTTAGACACCAGCAACACCTACCATTGGGAGGGAAACTGAAAAATACCGTGAATTTCACAGAAGTACAAAATCTCTTGTAGTAAAATAACTGTGCAAAGACTTTAAAAGGATGTCCAAATCCTTAAAATAAGTTGCGAACAAACAGGCTATATTTGTACAACTGTCATCTATGCTATAAACAATGATGTCATAACCTATTTCTAGAGGCCCTCTGATTCTAGGGACCAACCTAGATTTTCTGAGAACATTTTCTTTGAGCCGGTTTGCTATGTTGCTTCTTTCCAGAATTCCAAAGTTGCTTGCTCATTACGCCTGCCTGTTTGCACTGATTTTTCTCTGCCCAGGGCAGTACTTCCTGGAGGTCTGCATTGGCCATACACATGTTATCAACACTCTATGTAGAGAGATACGGCAAACATTACCTCCCTACTGGTAGTAACTGTTTGCCATTTAATTTTCATCGACCTTCTGGCCTTGAGGACCTATCTAAAGCCGCCTGCCACAAAGAACCACGGCGCATTATCACCTTTTCACAGACTTCATCACAGTGAGGAGCTGGAGGCTGTGTGGACGTGGTCCTCTCTCAGCCTGTCTCCTCAAAACCTAACCTGGCTTTCTTGTTTCCATGTTTTCTTCTTATTTGTGTATCAGAGCACTGTTGTACAGGTTATGGTTTGTGAGGAATTTAAACCTGGGATGCCAATTAGAAAAGGTTGAATGAAACTAAAAGTCCTGATAACTGCAGTCTGTCTACTATTAACATCTTAGGCTCAAAATGCGTTCAATGTTGAATAGGTGAGAGGCCTACAGGGCAAAATTTAAAAAAAAATTGTGTTTAATCATTGTTGGGATGTAAATTAGGTGAATTCAAAAACTCCTCTGTTTGTCTTACATATAACCATGGATGCAGATCCTCTTTCACTACCAAGATACTACAAATATAATGTATTTTACTACACTTCTCTTCTTTACTAGTTTTAATTATCTTAATCTCTTGAAGTTATAAAAATGTGGTGTTATGGTTTGTATCTTGATATCCTCCCAAAGTTTCATGTGGTCATTGGTGCAGAGCTTCAAAGGTGGCTACATGAGATTTTATGATCATGGGATTAAGAGTGTGATGCTGGGATTAAGGCTGCCCCACCCAGAGTGCTGGCGACACAAGACGAAAGGTGCATAGACTGCATGAAATATAAAGGGACAAACAAAAGCCACCTTTGCTACTGCTGCTGCTTGCTGTTTGTTGTCTCTTACCTGCTTGCCATGGACCGTTTCTCCTCTGCGATGCCCCTCGGCCACGCCACCCTTCCTTGGAGTCAGCTGACTATGGACTGAAACCTTTACAAACCGTGATCTGAAAAAAACTTTTCCTCCTTTAACTTTAGATATTGGGTATTTTGCCTCAGCATTAAGAAAAGTAAGACAGATTCGTGGTGTCGGGAGTGTGGCAGTTGTGACTATACCTGACGATGTGGTTCAGGAGCCTTTAGAACTTTCTTGAGGGAAGAGTGTAAAAGTTTGAAGATGCCTGCTGAAGGAGCTGCCCTAAAATGCTTTAAGGTGTACTTAATGGGAGATTCTGGCTGGAGTTCAGGAGACCAGAATGCAGATAGGCATGTTGCTGGTAGAGACCAGGCTCAGAAGGTTTCTGCTGGAAAACAGGACTGCACTGGCCATTGGACTATGTGTGTTATGTTTTGGCAGAAAGTTCATCTGCATTTCTCTCATGTCCAGAGACTTTACTTGAGACTAAAAGTAAGGATGGTGGAGTAGTTAATCTTGCAGAAGAAATTCCAAGACAGTCAAATGTTGAGGTGGTGCCATGTCTACTGTTAGGAGCTTTTAGCCAGATCTATGTTGAGATTAAAAGCAAAGACCCAGCAGAATGATTTAGAACGTTTTGTGCTTGGCCAGAAAGAAAGTGCCAGTAAACTTACGGGCTACAAAGACAGAGCAGAGAAGAACTTGGTTGTAGAAAAAGAACGAGAGTAGAAAAGATGGCCTGAAGACATCTCAAAAATCAGCAGGACTACATTCTTTTCAGCCTCAAAATTTCGAAGGTGAAAGCTTTTTGCTTTGAGAAGAGAGCCCCTGAGCACCCTCTTCCAGAATGGCAGTGGTCTAGAGAATTTGTTCTTCAAGATTGGTTCACAGTGCTTAGCAATCTAGGCACTTGACTCCTACAGCCAAGAAAGAAGGAAGCTTGTCTACCGCTTCGGTGGGCTGCAGACTTTGGTATCATCCATGTGCTGCTGGTTTTAAATGTGTGCAGAGTGCAAGAGTTGTGGGGTCAGGAAGGCTTCCACCCAGATTGCAGAAGAAGGCCTGGGAGGCCAGGCAGTGTGCCCCTGAGAGGGCGGTGTGTAAAGCTGTGAGTGTGAAGCTGAAAGTGCAGTGGAGACCCCAGAAGTTTGGGGAAACCAGAAATGTGAATGGTCTGAGGAAAACTGCAAGGAGGAAGCAGAGCCAGTGCAAGAGAGAAGCCCTGGGAGCTGCCACCATTGGAAGTGCCGTAGGGTCGAAGCTACCCAAGCTTTGGAGTTTAAACTTCACCACAGATAACCTCTGATGTTGCACATGGAACTACAGGATTTAAAGTTTGCCCTGCTGGATTTTGGATTTGCTTATGTCCCATTCCTTTGTATCCCCCTATTTGTACCCTTTGGAATGGTAATGTTTTTCTTGTGCCATTGACTGTTGAAAGTGTTTAGCTTTCTTTTCATTTGTACAGAGGCTCACAGCTAAGAGTTTGCCTTAAATCTCAGAGGAGACTTTGGGCTTAGAGTTTTTCAGTAATGCTGAAATTTTTAGGATATTGACAACTCTTAGAGATGGAATAAATGCCTTTTGCATAAGGGATACACATGAGTCTTTTTGGCTTGATACATAAGCCAAAGTCAGACTGTCATGGCTTGTGTCTAGATGTCCCCCAAAGCCTCATGCAATCATAGGTGGGGGGTTTCAAAAGTGGCTGGGTTAGGGTGTGTGATGCCAGGATTAACAATGTGATGCTGGGATTAAGGGTGCCCCTTCCTGGGTGTGGGTGGTACTCCCCAAAATTGGCTAGCCTGCAAGGAATATAAAGGGACAAACAGAAGGTGTTCTGCTATTGCTTGCTGTTTTTTGTCTCCTGCCTTCTTACCATGGACTATTTCTTTTCTGGGATGGCCCTCTGCCAGGCCACCCTGCCTTGGAGCCAGCTGACTACGGACTGAAACCTCTACAAACTGTGAGCTGAAATAAACTTTTTCTCCTTAGACATTAGATGTTGGGTATTTTGCCTTGGGAAAGAAAAAGTAACTAAAACACGAAGACTTTTATTGGATGATGCATCACTTTTGAATATGATCCCAAGTGAAAACTACTTAGATGTTTTTCAACTGTAGTTCTCAAACTACACAGGAAGATGCATGGAGCAGAGTGTTTGCTTTTATTTTTGTTTTTCATTATTTTGTTTGTATGTCTTTCATTCTATAGTTAGGTAATATGTACTGTGATATTTAGCTGTAATTATTATAGCCACAATTTCTCTCTGGTAGAAATCAATTGAAAAATATAAGTCTGCTTTTAATTAATACTCATTCAGAGATACAAACCAGCAGCGTGTGTGTGTAAAGAGTTAGAAAGAGAAAAAGATTTAATATTAAGGAATTGGTTTACACGCTTATGGAGGTACAGCAAATAGAATTCTGGAGGGCAAGTGGCAGACCTGGGACACCAGGAAGCACTCCAGTCCCTGTTCGAGTACAAAGACAATTTGCTGGAAGAATTCCCTCAGGTTCAGCGTGTTTGTTCTGTTAATGTTCGAAATTAATCAGGCAGTTTGCTATGACCAAAATTCACTGATTTATCTCCAGTTAGAACATCTTCACAGCCACATCCAGACTGATGTCTGATGAAATATATGGTCACCACGATTCCACCAAGCTTACATAAAATTAAACTTTTATAACTATCATGTGCATTTCAAAAATAAAAAGAGCACATATTCATTTGTCTGAATTCTTCATTTGTTTGTTTACCTGGGTCGTTTTGAGACAGGGTCTCCCTATATAGTCCCGGACGACCTTCAACTCATGATTTTCTGGCCTCAGACTAAGGACTGCTGGGATTACAGGCGCCTGCTACCACACCCAGCAGAATTCTTAGTTGTAATAGTTTTTTTAAATGTTACTTACGTATTCATCATGTACTTAGTTTAGTTTATTAATACATTGTGTCGTACATAATGTTTACGTTCCTCGTGGGAAGTTTGTACGCATATACAACACATCCTAATTCTCTTTTTCTTCCTTTGTTTTCTTTTTCTTTGGTTTGTATGCTATAGATTTTTTTCATTAGTACATGTTTGCAATTTGCAGTTTACAATCATGTTGGGGAGTAGTTACATGTAAAGATTGCAGCCTCCTTTTCATCCCCTTTCCCTTCCCTCCTGTGTGGTACACTTAGTTTCCCCCTTAATTTCTAACATTTTCATAGAAACATTTTCGGTTACTTTGTATTCTCTGACTGCTTCACTTCAATTCAACTAAATTAAATATATACCTATGAGCAATATAGAGTCAAGTCAGACCTAATATTTTTCATTATTAAGAAGAAAGAAGATGTCTGTCACTTTTTTCACAATTTTCAACAATTTGCCAAATTGCAAAGTACACTAAAATCATTCTTACATATTGCCAAAGATCTTTAACCCATTTAGACTTACTAACTTTAGACATCATTCTTACATATTGCAAAAAATCTTTAACCCACTTAGAGCTACTAACTTTAGATGGATCTTGATAAATTAAACAAGATGGAGAACATATTCTTTCTCCTTAGGTGATAGTTTTAAAACATGTTATCCCTGTTTATTTTTTGAGAGATAATATGCATTGTTTAAAGATTTTTCTTACCATATAAAAATGGAAACCTCAGGAAACCTCACCTAAGTACTATATGTTCTTTTAAAGGAAATCTTTCAATTTAAATTTCAGCCCATTTCGCTGTTTTGTTTTCATTGTTCTGTTTGTGTGGTTTTTTTTTTTTTTTTTTTTGCTAAGACAAGAGTTAAAATGGTTATCTCAAAGGTCCTTATGGTAACACTATTTTACATTTACCTATTGTAAACATCATAAAACCACATATTGTTCCCGAGGGCAAATCTGTGGTAAAGTTTGAAGTGCATGGTAATAAAATCTACCATTTATTAGAGACATTAATAAATGCTTTATATACTAATCTCTGATAATGTATTTATAAAAACTATGAAGTTGTTATTTCCACCATATGATTGAGGACAATGAAGTAACAAAAATTACCGTTATCACATCATTAATATTTTTGTGGTTAAAGTCAGATTTAGTATTATAACAAAGCTGAGTAAAGCTGTCTCTGAGGTTATTAAAATTACAGAAGACTTAGTTATCTTGACAATATGGGCTTATTTTATTTATATAAATTTTTCTCTCTTATTTTTCCTGAGGGGCTTGACTATTTTAGATATTGCTAAATCTATTTTAGATTGTTCCTTTCTGGCTGCTGAACTAATCAATCATATTATGTAAAAACATTATTTTCAGTGTTTCTCCAAGACTAAAACTCCTGAATAAGTGTATTTAAAAAGAGTATAACATTTCAATCCATTATTTTTCCCATAAGCTTGATGTCGTCAGAAGGCAGATCACTTAGAATTAAAAATGACTATTGTCACTATTTGTAAAAGAGTTGATCGTTTTGAAAGACATAATAAACTTTTACTTAAAAGTTTGGATCATTCAAAAGTTTATGGAGATGCTGTTTTAAATAAATATTATTTTTAGATTGATTATTTTTTGCTGTTAAATAGTGATGCTGTAACAAGTTGAACACTCTCTTTCAACCAGATCAACATATTATGGTTTCGGTTAAAACATTTTAGAAATGACAATGTTTGCTAATATTAGAACTGTAGTTGGTACAACATTCTCTTTAAGAAAATGCTCATTAAAGTATTTTCCCTTTTACCCAAACAATGTATCAGAAGCTTCTCTATTACTTCTCCTTTTAACTACAATTATAACTCTTCTAAAGGGACTCTACATCTATATTATAAACAGAGAACTGGAATAAAAGAACCAGAAAATTCCTAACGTAATATTTAGAGATCAGAATATGTCTTCAACTATTATATATAGAAATACACATTATCGGTCCTAAATCATCCTTCTAGTACCAAAGCATGTCTAACAGCTCAGTGTTGCTAATGCTTTCCTGAAGCAGGGACACGCAAACTTCATGTTTTTGGAAATGGCCCTTTTCTTCTTTAGACAGCACTCAAATCCTCTCTTACACATATATTTAAATTCAAAACTATGTCATGGACCCCTTGATTTACAGCAAGCTCAATGATTCTAGGTCAGAATTCATCCTTATGCCTCATCACCTAGCCAGTGGACTCACCAAATTTGTGCAGATTTAACCCCCCCCCCATTCTTATCCTTAAACTGCCAGTCTGAAGCTCACAATGTCTGATCATTAAATCTCCCTTTCTCACCTATTTCCTCACTGACGTTGCATTTGCTGTTTTACTTTAAGTGACAACTTACATCTTCTAAGGGCTGTTCACTCCCTCTCTACTTTTGAACTCAGAAGTTTTTAAGCCTTCCTACTCGCCATGCTAACACCTTTTGTAAGAAGTAGAATCTGCTCATGTTGCTCCCATTGCCACGCATGGTCATTGTTTTTGAACATCTCTAAGATCTTTCCATTTATGTAAATCTCATAACAGTAAACTACCTCAGCATTACTTTTCAGAGTCCTTTACAAGCTACCACCTCACTTCTCAATGCTTTAGTACTTTAACAGCTACTGTCTTTTCAAGCACTATTATTTTATTTCTTGGTGAGAGTAGTATCTTGGTAGACGATACTTCTAATACTGCTCACCTTTTCATTTCAAACATGATCATAATATAACTCCGAATAATTTTCACCCATTTGCACATTTAGCCCATGAATCGCACCGTTTTGAGGGGGGCAGTGCTGGGGATTGAACTCAGGGCCTTGCGCTTGCTGGGTAAGAGCTCTACCAATTTTACCAATTTTTCATTAATTTTTATCATGCTGTTGTCTTCAAATCACTTGATATCTGATTTATCTGGACTTATAATGGATGGATCACTTTTTAATAATTTCCTTATCTACTCCTTCATTTCTCTGGAGACGCACATTTTCTTTTGTCTATAAATGACAAAACTCTCAGTCGAAATCTACTTCACATATTTATCTAAAAGGAGAATTATATATATTTAAAAATGGAACTATAGTGAATAGTGTCAATTTAAATTGCTAATTGCTAACGTCACATTAGCGTTCGTTGCTGTGCAGCAGGACAGTTACTTGTAAACAGTAAGTTTATTCTCCCTATCTGCCTAATAACTATTTCGTTTCTCCTTTCTTCTTAAATCTCACATTCTTTTCCTTATTTCTCTTTCAAGCCATGATTTTACTTTTCCTGGGAGTATGAAAGCTATTGAAAGAGAAAACCCACTACTTTTTACCAACCCCTGTATTATTTCTAATTTCTCGTATTTCTCTAACTAGCCAGCATTCTTATTATGTTTTATATCAAGAATTTCCCAGAAGACTTAGTATATGCATACGTAGGACTTTTGGGAGAGGGTTGAATCAGGGCGGCATCTTGCTGGTAGGAGGCGGGGCCTGGTGGGAGGAGGCGGGTCCCTGTGGAGTGACCTGGAAGGGCGTATCTTCTGCCCCAGCTCTCCCTGATCTCTGCTTCTGGCTTCCATGATGTGGGCAGTTTCTTCTCTACTACACCCATCTATTATGCCCTTCTGCCACGCCATTTCTGTGTTAAATCCTGCCGAACACGGATTGAAACTTCTGAACTGTGAGTGAAACCTCTTTAAATTTTGGGAGTCAGCTACTGTGTCTCAGAAACTAAGACACCTAACTAGGGACACACCTTCCTTTTGTGAACTAAATTCCATTTTCCTTCACCTATTCATGCAGCCCACTTAAAATTATCTGTTTTCCCTCCAGAATCCCTACTTGTTTCCTCTCACTAACTAATCAGCACGCTAACATTCTCAGAATCTCATATTTCACATTGTTCTCAGCACTGCATTAATTTTTCACAAACCATTAAATTGAAACAAATAATCATTTTGTTTGTTAAGTAGTTCAGTTGAAAAAGCTAATTTGCATTTATCTTCTAAAAATATAATAGCCTACAGAATAATAATTCCATTTTACCTTACTGCCAAAAGAATTCTGAATTCCGTCACACTCTTCCAAGGCATCAGCAAATACTATTGACTTTAATTTCAGAGATGTGTAAAATACATTTTCCCCCCCAGTCTCACCACTGCCATCCAACTTCATGCCATCAGTGTTTCTCAGCTACGTGATTGCAATGATCTTCTGCCTTATAATTCACACAAGAATAATAACTCTTAAAATCCAAGTTAGTGGTGGCATTCTTCTCCTTGAAATGATTCAATGGATTCTCATCCTTGTAGACTAAAATTCAAATCTCCGTGTGATCTGTTGAATGATTTTTACCTCAACTCCTACCAATCTCTGTCTTCAGTCACACTGGTGTCCTCTCTGTTCTTTGAAGATGTACTTCACGGCAATTACCTTCCTGTCTGATCAGTTTTGTTCTTCCATTCTACAGGAATTTGACTCATGCCCTCATGTTCATCTAGTGTTTATGAAAAACTTCTTTGAGAAAAAACACTTTCACTTACTAATTCCTAATTCACAGGTACACCACTTATTACTCAGTATTCTCACACTAAATGCCATTTATCTTCACTTATTGTCAAACAAAACAGCAGGAAGGTACATGTGTACATGGGTGTATGTATTAAATTATTTATTGTCTATTGCTTTTTGTCACATCATGAACAAAGCACATCTCCTGGGAGCAATATTTTATATTGCTACTGTGTTCGAGTTCATATAAATTTCCAATAGATATTTTGTTATATACATAAATATATGAGTGAATGAATTTTTTTAGAAAACACTCTGAAGCCACATTGTGGTTTAGTGGGAAAAGTTGTGGTAATTGGTTAAAAATATTTGAAAGAAAAATGTCAGTTGTGTGTTATGTTTTATAAGAATAAAAATTAATTTTAATTGTCCTAAATATTTTTTAAAGAGCAGTTTTTCAAAGTAAACTTAAAAGTCAGTCAAGTTGAGTTAATGTTTTTGTATGTGCAAGAATTGCCTCAAATTTGCATTATTAAACAGCATAAAATAGAAGAAACGACAATTAAAGGGGAAAAAATGAACTAGATCGTGAAGGGCTTCATAGCTGATAGCTGCACTTCGTTCAACACCAGTGTCTTTTAGAAGTCTAATTCCAAATTGTGATAAGCCTTGTAGGAATATAAATAATGCTGATGTAGGTATTTCCCATTCCAATGCCAATGAACTTAGAGGAATACTATTTCCTGTTACTTTTATGAAAAACTACATGTAGCAAGCATACCAATTATTCTAACGAGAGTAATTAAGCTTCCATTCCCATAATTAACAATGCATAACATTCTTGGAAATGCGTTTTCATGATCGTGGCTAATTGTATCCATCTGCTAATTTTTAATGAATTTGATGGCATGTATGCAGAAATTAACTGGCAATAAAATATGTAAATTTATTAGCTGAATTCAATTAAACTCTATTAGTAAAATGAGTTTACTATGCAAATATATTTAAACCACGTTAATGATTATTATTTTACCTACAGGTAGGCTTATTCACCTTAATCTTTCAAAGTAATATTGAGGAAAAACTGAATTACTTGTTAATAATTATGATTTAAAACACATTAGGGCAAAAGGGTAATAAATACATTAAAACAGACTACCTTACTAGAAATAAAGAAATATACTTAAAATAATTTTAACGACCCTTCTCCTTTGTCAAATACATTTAAATTAAAATTTTATATTCAAAACACTATGAAATTTATACTGCCTCAACTTTCTCCATAAAATACAAGATAGAATTATTTCTATAGACTTAATCATTTCCAACGTGTACACTTTCTACCACAGTGAATGAAACGTCCCATAAGTCTTTCTTCCTTTTACATTCCACAACTATTACATTTTAATTATTCAAATATTTATTGAGGAAAGTACCGAGGTAAGAGCAAAATGTATACAGGTGACAAAATGCAGTTAGATATGCGATAGATAAATGGAGGGAGTGCTTATAAAGGATGAAGGAAAGAAGTAGGAGCAGGTAGGGAATGATATGAGACCACAATACCAGTCTTGCAAATGGAAGGAGGAAAAAAAGAAAGAGCTGGGTTAGAAGATTTTTAGATTATGACATGATTCTGAGAAAGCTCCAGAAGAGCAGATAAGGCCTCTCTGAATTAAAACTGCGCACTAGAGGAGTCCCGCAGTACCTGATCGGCGCGAATACACCGCGGACGACAGCTGCAGGCTAAGAGCAAGCTAAGTACGATGGGTCTTGAAACAATTCCTTGGTGGCGCCATAGAAAAAGCAGCTGGAAATATCAATCGGTTATGCTGTCTTAGCAGGTTCTCTTGGAGAACCGAAAAGCTCGGAAAATTAAATATGAAACAAGAAACACTAAATAGGTAACACCTGAATGATTATTTAATTAATGAAAATATTAAAAAAGTAAATTTTCTTATGGCAGCAAGCAACTACTATGTTTGATATTTCAATTTTAATATTACTTATTTCTAAAATACAATAAAATATGTCCATTTGACGAGATTGAACAAAACTCCCCCAAAGTCAATTCCTTTTTTTAGTTTAGGCTTAGACACAAAGGAGTTTCTTGGGAAGATTGATGGGAAACACATTTTAATTTCACACACACACACACACACACACACACACACACACACTCCATGTTGTTAGTGTGAAACTGTTGTACCTGATCTTGGATCCCCTCTGGCTTCGCGCACAGCTCCGAGGCGAGGTTTAGCCGTGTGACAGAGAGCGCTGGCTTCTGCAGGGTGCTCACCCTCCAAGTCAGAGGCAACAGGATTGGTGGGATTCGGTTTAGTGTCCCGGCTCCTCTCCACACCGTGTGGTTGTTGTTTCCCTTCTCGTTCCCCACTTAACATCTGCCATCTTATTAGCTGTCTGATCTGTGACTTTAAGATCCAGCAACAGGAATAAAGACAAAACTCTTGTAAAGACCTTTAACTGATCTTTTTATTTATAAGAAACGAATCTCTTATAACAGAAGTATATATATTTCTATGTATATATATGTGTGTATATATATGTGTGTATATATATAAGTGGTTTTTGTTATAAAGATTTATTATATAAAAATATAACTTATAACCTGGGACAAAATAATGACAGAGATGACAAGCTATTACAATTTTTATGAAGACAAGGCTGCCATAACTTTAATAATCTCATATTATATTTTAAAAATTTTCTTTGTCATGTTTCTCTCTTAGTTTTGGTACCTAGCATACACTTAGTAATAAATAATACACCAAAGCTACATTGTATTGGAACATAAAAATACCAAGTCCATAACCAGACGATAGTCACACTTCATCTACTTTTACAGATATTGTTCTTTTTTTCATTTTCACCTCTCTTTAAAAAATGGAATTGGGGCCGTTTATTGAAGACACGCACACATTCCACAAAATATGACTGATTCTTTTGTACACGCTGAAATGCATTAGCAAAAATAAGAATTAAATTTGTTATAGTCAGGCAGAGAGTTTCTTTGTGTCTGTTTCTGAAGAACATTTTAGACCTCAAAGTAGAAGTAAAGGAAATATATATAATTTATTTCTTACATAAAAATCTTCATGAATTATCATGAATTTCTCCTACAGAACATCTGCCCAATATTAATAAAGATGTGAGAATGTGTATTTTTAGAGTTTTCTTATAATTTCAAAAAATTTTATAATGCATTATAATAGATATCCCCCATTCTAAAGCTTAGGAGCTAAAGCTCAGAGAATAACTTGCTAAGAAACAAACAGTAATACCAATGTCAGAGAGGTATAATACTAAAAATTCAACGGGAGGCTATTTTGGCTGTTTAGGTTTTAATATAAATCCTTTAGTGCTCTGTCAGTTATAAATTTATTACTTCATCTCTGAAATCACCTTCTTTGACTGTGTTGTGATGAGTCTGGTGGAAATAAGATGAAGGCAGGTTCGTTAACGGTCAACTTAAGTGATAGTCTAAGAACCAGAAAATTTTCCTGACCACTGGAAAACAGTCTTATTTCTTGTTGGCCACAGATCAAACACTACTTGGAGTAAAAAACAAAATTTCATGTCAATGCCAACGATTTGCAACATTCAGTTTCATGATTTTTCCAACTTTTCACATGGAAATTAAGGCAATGATTGCTTAAGTATGAGATTCTAAAACTTCAAATGGAATCATTTGATTTACAAATAAACCCCTCACACACATCGTATGTGCTACTTTATAGTCTTTTATGATTGCCTTATTATAAATCTTTCTATCAGAGCTGATTTCAAGCCACAAAGCTGCAGTCATGGAAAATGGAGTTGGAAAGTTTTCAGCAGTGCCCGTCCACACACTGGATGGGGAATGAACATTCCCCGAGGCTCACCATTGATTCCACCCCAAGTATCCGTATTAAAATCTCTCAGAGTTTATCTTGGCACACAAGGATGGCATACTTCGTATAGTACATGCTAAGTATAGTGAGTTCTTATACTTTTATATTACCTTAACATCCATACTGGATACAAGTTTAACTCTCTGACTGCAGAAGTGAGCCTCAGATACATTTTACAGTTTCTAGGTCTGCATCACAGGGCAGTGGCCAGAGATAAGAACTTTAGCAGCTTCTCTACTGTCTAGAAGACCAGAATCCCTGTTTCTCTAGCCCTTCAACTGAAGAACCATTCAGGCATTTGTCTGGCAATTTAGAGTGACCTACAGCCTGCTCTTGTATATATGCACCATTGTTCTCGCTGTCTGACACTCCCTTCCTGAGCCTGTGGCCCCTGAACAGATGACTGCCATTTGACACATTATATCCTTTGCCTTCCCTGTCCAGTATGTGTAGGTTATTGATATTTGAAATTGTTTTCCATTGTGGTTGTGTATCGAATTTATGACTTTATCCGAAGAACTATATTCTGCATTTGTTGGGTTTTCCAGGGCACTAGGGAGAACATATGGTCAGGGTCCCAGTACCAGATAATCGTCAGTATGCAAATATAAATCAGAAATTGGCCAGAAAAGAGGCAAAACAGTATCTTCTAGTATAAATAATGTTCCTAAAGTGAGTTAACTCCAGGTCACTGGTTGGAAAACTAGACACTACACACCATCCATCAAGTGAAAGCAGTACCTTAGTCAAGAACACTCTAAATACCCACACCTAGCTCCCCTTCATTTCTCAATAGATACTGGAAGCCTAGTTTAGTTGAAGGATTCATAAAACTAAGCTTCAAGGTTAAATATGTTCATGCACATGAAATTTTGGGAAAAAAATGTAAAGGAATGCTCAAGTAAAATAGAGAAACATTAGATGAATTAAATATCTGTGGGTCTTTGATTAATCACTAATATGGTAAATAAACCAGTTTTTTGTTTGTTTGTTGTCATTGATGACAATTCTTAGGAGTTTGGACTTGCTTTTAGTTGGCATTCTGACCACAGGGTCTGGTCTCATTTCAGGACACTGGTAATGTAGACAGTGTAAATGTACACTGGCCTGTGCAGATTGTCAGCCTGTGTGATATGGAACGGGAGATGCTATAATGTGAACACAGATGCCGAGAACTGGAATCATTCAACTCCTATAAAAGTGTACCAGAGAGGGCTGAGGATTTAGCTCAGTGATTAGAGTGCTTGCCTTGTAAGCACAAAGGCCTGAGTTCGATCCCCGGCACCACCAAAAAAGAAAAAAAAAAGTGTACCAGAGATTCATAGGGTTCTATTTCTTAATCCATATTCTGTATGAGGTGACTTAAGCAATACTGTCTCTGTTTTAATTATTCCAAATTTTAATAACATATTATTCATCCTTACTTCAGTCTACAGAAGGCTGTAATATTTTTACTTCGAATATATTTTTCTGACTTTTGAATATTTTAGAAATTCCTCTCCAACTCAAATCTATCCAAAAACTCTCTTTAATGACAGAGGAAATTTGCTTTATACGGGAATGAAGAGAAAGCTCAAAAAGCTTACTGTAAATAAACATGTAAATCTATCAAATGCTGAAAAATAATGTCCTTAATAAAGCCATATAAAAGATAGACAGAAGCTAATAATAGCGTTGCCATATCTTTTTATTTTATTTATTTATTTATTTATTTATTTTGTGCTGGGGATTGACCTCAGGGCCTTGGGCTTGCAAGGCAAGCACTCTAACCGCTGAGCTAAATCCCCAGCTTGCTGTATCTTTTTAAACCTCATGCTTTTAAACAAATATAAATTATCCTGTAGTCATAAAATAAAATATTCTGAAATTTAATCACCATTTCCAAGAATACTTGTATCCCCAAGAAGGATTTTTCAGACACACACAACCCAATATTTGCAAATTAATACCGTATGGAGTCCTGATCTCTGTCCTTGTCACTAGATTATAAAAGGTTGATTCCATACCAGGAAGGGATTATGTGGAGGATGAAACTATTGTGAGAACTGTGAAAGAGGTCACTGTAAGAGTTACTTGTGATAATGGAAAATTTCCTCAAATAATCATTTTTTTTTTTTTTGGCGTATTTTCATGTACTAGGAGAGCTCCAAGGTGACTGTGCTAGGGATGGTTATAAAAAAGAAAAAAGATAAAGAAAAAAATCACAAATACACGCAACAAAGAGAGTTGCGAAAGGAAAGCGAAGCCTGACCTTTCGCCGTGGCTCTGACGCTCCAAACGCTGCACTTTGGCTGGTATTCTTCGGGGCCGTTGCAAGTTCTCCATTGACAGTGGAGCAGGTTGAAATCAACGGCACAGAAAGTTTCTTCTGTAAGTGAATTTCCTGGTCACTGAGCAGGTGACCTTTAAGACCAGTCTAAGCAGGTTGCTTTCTTCAATGTGCAGCACATGGTGGAAATGTGAAATGTGAGGAAGGCAAAGCCAGGGTTTATTTGCTCATGTGAAAACAAAATAGAATTCGCCAACCCGATTCTTCTTATTTATTACGCCTTCTTTTCATTGTCCTTGTTTCAAATACAGAATCCATCACTTCATTCCTAAAAGCTCCTTCCCTTATCTTTCTCTTCCTCTACTCTCTTGTACAAGTTCCTATTTTTTTTTCTTCCCTCAAATGCCATGTAAATGTACCCTCATTCTGTCTGCTTTTTGTATGACCCCTGGAGTTTTAATTAATGCACATTAAAAAAATCTGTAAGGGAATTTTTAAAAGGTTAATTAGTAAATTATTTGATTGCATCACCATATTCAAAATTCACGCCCAGCACCTGCTTAAAAACGAGGAGCATAATCT
>PVJO010012288.1:0-56069 GCA_004026905.1 Hystrix cristata
TCTCCTCCGCTTGTCAGTGCAAACAGTTCTGCCTCCCTGTCCACCTGAGCCCGTCCGTGTTTCAATGTACTTACCGCGTTTTCACATGCGGAAGCGGCGTTGATGTGCTAGGCCCCGATTCAGGTCCCCACTGGCGCTGACTTGGCGGCTTCGCCCCTGGTGTGGGTTCCCTTGTCCGATCGGCTGGAGGTGGAGACGTGGAGGGTGTCATCCTAGAGGCCGCACCTGTGCCGCTGGACCGAGCCCCACCCAGGGACACATTCAACTCATCAGTGGAGTGACACTCTCAGAATAAAAAAGGCTTTCTTGTTTATGTTTTGTTATTTTTAGAGCCCACAGAGGTGACAGTGTTTGAATATCCCAGTAGCTTTTCTACTGTATTGTAGAAAGTAGAAAGATCAGAGAGATTCTGCAGAAAACTACAGAACCGTAAATTCAATTTAACATGTTTCAGTCAGCTTTGCCATACGATTATGTTGTGGGAATGAGCTTTTTACATTTCTTTCTTCAATCCTAAGTCACTGGAGTACCTACAAAGGGATATGTTGGTAGGTTTAAAATAAAGTAAAAAATAATATATGACAGTTTTACATAACAGCTAGAAAGAATGAAATATGAACATATATTTTCTTAAAATTCCCAAAGGGCATGCTGTAAGAATAATAATAAAAATGATTATCTATGGGTGAATAAGAAATCAAAGTACAATGAGCCAGTATGGAAATTATTGTTCTCTGTAACCCGATTCTTTGCTTTGACTTGTAGAACGTGTATGTGGCCTACATATTAAAAACTAAAATTAAGAGGAAAATAACTAATCTTTAAAATGAAATCAAATTTACATATTCAAAATATTCAGTTGATTGCATAGTCACTGCAAAAGAATTTTGAGTGACTTTATTTTTTTTTTAATTTTTATTTTTACCAAGAACATGTATTGGTACATTCTATACATAATGATCATAATCAACATGGTTATTTTGTACCTGTACATGATGTATCTTGGTTTTCCCCCTCTTGCCTCCCCTCCCTTCCATTCACCCACCCCTCTCTACTTGAATATAATTCTGAAGAATAATGTAGTCTGAATATAAAGAATAAATTATAAAATATGTCTTCATGATAAGATTGGTGGTATTATTATTATTATTATTTTCTCTATTTTATGTTGCTGGGTTTTGAACCTTGGGCCTCACACATGCTAAGCAAATATACTACAAGTGAGGTACATCTCCAGCCCCAGTGCTACTATATTGAATGCAATGTGCATATTCACAAACACATAACGAGAGAGTAATTGTGTTAATGTTTTGGGATTTCTTTTCAAGGTATGATTAAAAAAAGATACAGATATAGTACCAACATCTACTGTAATGATATTAATCTGGAGCTGTCTACATGAACTCATTTTTTTCCCCTAATACATACATACTAGCTATCCAGGTAAGAAGCAACAGGCCAATAAGAGCTGATGTCACAACTCTAAAACCACGAACTGTTAAATTCTATCATGCTAGAGTGTTCCTTGATTCTAAAACTGATACAAGAAATGTTCAAGGTGTGTGTTTGGACTAAAGTGATGAACTTACAATTGTACAATGATAGGAAAATGTGTTCAGCAAAAGTACAGCGGTTTCTCTTGTTTAATTATACCATTATACCTGAGGGTTTTTTGTTTGTTGTTTGTTTGTTTGTTTTTAAACTCAGATTTATTCACTTCCGTGAAGCCAGGAGAGTTTACACTCTGAAAACCTGGGCCTGGAACAAAGACGTCTCAGGGTTCATAAAAGGAGTTAGGTTTCATTTTCTCAGCAGTCATGTGGTGGCCAATGCAACGCGTAGGCCGGGTTACAGAAGCAGAAAGCCTGGGCTAAGTCTCCTCTCTGGTGCAAGGCTAGAGAACCGGGGGAGCGGGTTTGATCACAAAGGCACATGGCTAGGGACAGGTTGGGTCAGCCATTACTAGGGTCTCATTACTATTGTAAAGAGCTGGGGAAGGACTTTATGACTTCTTGTCAGAATCTAGTCTTGGGCTCTGGGACTTCCCTGCCTCATGCTCCTCTTTGATGCTTATTTTCTTCAAAAGAGTGTTACATTCTGGCTGTTCTTGGCTCAATGGCTAATATGGTATACCTATAGTCCAAATTCTTGACCTTCTCTTTCTAATATAATTTCTCAAAGTAAATACATACTGTCACTGTATTAGGGTCATAGCAAAATAAAAAGGATTAATTTTGGTTATTACTGGTCTTACTTTAACTTAGTCTTGGACACCCAGCCAAGAGATATCTGAAAAAAAGTAAAAAAATGGCAACTAAAATAAAAACAAACTCAGAGGGGCTAGGGATTTAGTTCTGTGGTTAGAGTGCTTGTCTAGCAGGTGCGAGGCCCTGAGTTTGATCCCTGGCACTAAAAACAAAAAACAAACAAAAAACACAAAAACAAAAACAAAACAAACAAACAAACTCAGAAATAACACCATAGAAATTGATCATAGTGGTCTTCAATTTTGCTTTTTTAATTCTGCTCATGGTAACTATATTTCCTTGATTATTTTAAAAGGTAAATCTCAGAACATTGAGGAAAGGAAAACCCTGTATGAGCTGGCGGGTCGTGGTGTGGTGGGACAGACTGGCACTGGCAGACAACACGACTGTGTGCGTCTCTTCCCAGCCTGGTGATGTCCTGTTAACAGCAAGCAGTGAGCCCGCCTGCTGGGAATATTTACACCAAGAGGCCGGCAGGTGCCGCACTTACCGTGCACACCAGCCATTGCACAGTCCACAGAACTGCAGTAGTCATGTGCAGTGGTGGCTGTGTGGTGGGCTCCAGAAGTGGCACTTCTCCTCCTGTCAGCCCACGGACATCAACATCACTACTGTTGTCACTGTAAGGCTGGCCCTGGGCAGAGTGGCTAATCCAGGCAGAGTTCTCATCATCCCTGTAGACCAGAGAACAGTTTGCCCTGGAAACACACTGAATTTAGAGCAAAAACAGGTCCAAAAATGTGCCTTGCATTGGACCATTGTAAAAACAAAATAAGAGAAAAAGAATAAACTCATCAGTTTTGTATTCTAAGAGGTATATTCAAGTCAATTAGCAGCATCAAATCAGAAAATGTGAGTCAAAGTCTGAGCCTACAAACAACAAATGTTCCCCCACTGCCACTGCATGGTGTGGAATGTGAAAACAAGCAACAGTTGTGCTAGAACAATTGGCCATCCGCAACAAACAATTAATTTAGACTCAAGCTTTACATCTTTCAAAAATTTCACTCAAAATCGACCTAAATATAAAATACAAAAGTAAAAAAAGATTCTAGAGTCTATGTGATCTTGAGTTGACTTTTTAAAAACTATGCCAAATCCACAAAAGAAAATTTGTTAAGTTGGGTTTATTGAAATTAAAATCCTGTGCTCAGTGAAAGGCACTATTAAAAAGAATAAAAACAAAGGTATATGGAGAGAAAGTATTTGCAGAAATACAAACCCGATGAAAGACTGGTATCCAAAATCTATAAAGAAATTGTAAAACTCAATGATGAGCAAATGACCCCAATTTTAAAGATCAGTAAAAGATCTACAGATGGAAAATGAGTGTATGAAAATATGCTCAACATCATCACGAAACTGCAAATTAAAACAACAGATACCACTATAGGTCTATTAGAATGGGTGACATGCAAACGCAACACCAAGTATTGGCCATGTGAAGCCAGAGGGTCTGATGTCACTGATAACAGTGGCACAAGGTGACCCAACAGACTTGGGGGACTGTTTGGCAATGTCTTATAAAACTGAACTTACTTTTATAGTGCCAAAGTGGGAGAGTCAGTGATGGTGTGTAGGTAAGGCACAAGGGATTTTTTAGGACGTTCAAATGCTCAAAGCTTGTATTAGTTCCCTTTCTAGAGTCAGTGGTTTGCAAGAGCAGATTTAATACAGGACAAGCACAAATTTCAACAGTCACACACGCAAGTCATATGCAGGGAGAGTGCAGAATGTCTGTCTGTACACTGGAGACCTGAAAGATCCAGTCAAGGGCTGGGAGCCCACAGCACTGTGCTGTGTACGTCCGTGTCTGCACTAAATGGCTGGAGCAGTCTTTACTGGAACCAAGATACTCACAGAGAGATGAAGATCAGAGCTCCCCCAAAACAAAAGCAGCCATCCTCGACCACAGCAAGGCCCGGAGCTACTTCTGAGATGAGGATAGCCGAGTGGCTTCCAGGAGAACCAGCCGCAGCAGAGCTTCTCCTGGGAAACAGCCGGCCACTATCTTCTGCTCCCTTTCTCCTTTATATTATATCGGCAACAATCCTTAAGTGGATCCTCTACGCCCAGAACCACATCAGCTCAGTACGGCTGTGTGTCCCTGCTCAAGTGGACCACAAGAAGTCCACCACAATTTCTGTCTTAGTTATTTTTCTCTTGTTGCTGAGACAAAATACCCAACACCCAAAGTTAAGGGGTGAAAGTTTTATTTAGCTCACAGATTATAGAAGTTTCAGTCCACAACTGGCTGGATCCACGGCAGGGAGGTGTGGCAGATAGGCAGAAGGCAGCTAGGGGCCTACGAGCCTTTTTCTGTTCCTCATGTCTTATCCAGGCTGCCAGAATTAGGGCTGTGCCAAACCAATCAGGAAACTGATTTAATAATCACACACCCTAGATTCAGCCACCTCTGAAAAGCCTCACCCATGGGTGGATGAGGCACAAAGCATAACAAAGCTGAAATAATTTCATCAAATAATTAGCAGTGGATTATAACCCAAAATATGAAATAAATACACATGGATTCATATTGATCCATGTCATTAAGGAAATGAATTCGTGTTTGAGACTGGACAGTGCAGAAGTCTCCCACGCAGAGGAATTCCAAACAATTCCTGTAGGGACGTAAGTCTTGGAGAAGTGAGGCACAATTCCTGCTGTGACTGTTATTATTAGCATTGAGGGATATGTGACAACATGCTTTTAGTAATGATATTACCACCACAAATTATCATCACTAAACTTTGAGTCAGAAAATTAACACAGTACTGAGATGCTGTATAATTGTGGGAGAACTGGAGAGAGAATTCTGTGAGTTGGCATTTTTGCCACAGTTTAATCACACTGAGCAGGGAGAGCAGTCCTGAGGAGCAGGGTCTGGAGGCACTTCAATAGGGTTTGTCTCAACTACTATTTAGTGACGTGGGTACTGAGACCGACTGGCTGTCGGGATGAAGCCGGCATTCTCAGATTACAAAGGGGAACATACTTTCGCAATTGAGACCTGTTGATTTATCTTTCCATAAAAATAGAGACCCCCCAAAAAAACACAGGTCTTTTTTCCATCGTAATTGAAGCTTTACGCCGTATGTAGAAAGAATAGTACAGAATTTCAGACACATTTTGCAACATAAAAGTAACTTTGCTAACAATGTGAAAATGTGTAATTAGTTCACTAAGATTTCCATGATACTTCCATATCAGCCTTCAAATATTTTACCAGGTGTGGGTGCCGACTTGAAATTGGATTTAAGATTCTACGTGAAAATCGCACTTCTTCCTGCAGCTATTTTAAGCCTGGCCAGCACCAGAGCAGTCTGGAATCCACACATAACTTTCACACTGATACAGGAAAGGATTCCCTTTAACTTCATACACATCTCTAACAAAACTTCGTGTTTCGAGAGGGTCATTGTATGTTCAAAGTAATAGTATCCTGCTTTATTTTTCTCCACATTTATTTAAATATTTATTGTTAGGTACAGAGTTCAGAATTTAAAAGAGATCTTTCGTACTTCATGCACAAAACAAAATATTTCAAACTTAATGTATTTTTTAAAAATTTCAACCAAGTTAAACATGTAGAACATTAAGTTAAAGAAAAATAAGAATAAGTTACTTTTATACTGTTTGAAATTCTCACACGAACTGCAAAAAACTAAAATAATCACCATATAAAGTTTACTATGAGTTTTAAAAACTACGGAGATCCCTCTCCTGACGTCAGAGGGTCTTCGGCCAAGTCTCCTTCCCAGCATGACTTGGTCACAGGGCGCCCTCTGGACACACAGCCTCGGCGAGGTGCCGCGGGGCGTCTGCGTCCAGGAGCGCACAGACCCACGAGGTGGTCAGCCCGCTGCGGCCTCCCTTCATTAATCTCTTTTCCACTGTGTGTCCACCTTCTGTTCCTAAACTAAATCCTAGTTGCTCATGGTGCACAGCACCACACACACATTCCTGAATCCAGGCTGCTCATTTTAAAATATTGACTTTCAGTGTGGAAATGGAGAGAGCACAAAATATTTAAAGGAAATGTTCATGTTATACAGGTGAGATCATTCTCTAAAAATTAATATTTCTTGTCAATCATAAAAAATAAAAGTTCAGTTTTTTGAATACATATAATCTACATTCTACAGATAGTATTTGGAAAAAAATGTGACCATAGGCTTTTTTATACCATGAAGAATAAGTTTTTATTTCAGATCTCAATACTTGTCAACTTATAAACTGAGAATGCCTAGAAAAATTTTGAAAATGCCATTTTTGAGATAAATAAGCATCTTACTCTGTAGTCGGTCTTAGCCACCGTAACTCAAGACACTATAATGGATCCAGATTTTCAGTTTCTCCAGTTTACCAAATTCAAATACAGGAAGTTCAATTGCTGACAACAGTTTTTCATAAATGCTAGTAAAAATTTAGAAAAGAAGCTACTATGAATTTTTAAAGACAAACATGTCATGATGATACAACTCTGAAAGTGTTGTCCTCGGGATGAAGCATGATACGAAGTAGTGCAAATGATAAAGACTAGAATAGATAAGTGCCCAGTATAAAATTGTTTATTATACGAATATAAAACCCTCTGATTTCTGCTTCTTTCTTTAAATATTGCACCACCAAACTCTTACGCTGGATTCACATTACATGACGTGCATATGAGAAAGAGCTCTACTTCTGTTTATTAATTTTCTGTTCTGCTGTGTTGTACAGGCCATCATGGCACAAGCCAGCCCCACGGTAAGGGCAAGGGAGTGCGCTTCCTGTGAGGAATTTCAGAGTTGGATTGTAGAGATAGATTCTGGAAAAGTTTAATTACGGAGCCAAAATATGCACTGTACAGGAATTAAGGCATTTCTGTAAAAACCAGGCCAAGTTTACACTTCTCGCACTGCTTTTCTATACACATTTTATGATTTATTAAGACGTATGTGGATAACTAAATATGATTATATATTAGTTACAAGTAGCCAAAGGATTTGTAGGAAGTTATTCTGTAGCTATTTTGTTCAAATAGCTGATATCTTAATTGCCTATTTTTTAGATTGTTAGATTTTTAGCCTACTATGTTGCTTCTGATAGTATCTTTTAGGACATCACATTATTCTGCTCATTCAATGAAAAAATTGTTTCCTTTCAATTTTCTCAGTTAGGGTCACAGACAGAATGAACCCTAAATGGTATAAGACATCTACTTGATGTAATAAATTCACTTTTCTCCTACGTGTCCAGAATGGTACCAGCTGGATACTGCACTGTGAAAACTGAGAATAACATAGAAGTAGTAAATAAATTTTGTTAAAATGATACATTTGTTTGTTTTGGGAAAATCTGCTCAACTTTGCCAAATAAATTTTAGATATGATGTGTACGTACACCAGCTCCCCGTGATGAATGCATTCATTATGTATCACAAACCTACTAATAAAAGTTGAAAAGTACTTGTATTTCTGGGTTTCAGTGGCTATAAAGTTATGGATATAGAGTACTGAATGCACAGCCCACTCTTGTTACTTCAGGACCTACAATGTAGACAGCTTAACAACCAAACATTCTCCACATATCACGAGCAAGTGAGGACACTGCACTGAACGGTTCCCTCTAGAACCATGATTCAAGCATTAAAGAGATAAAGAAAATGATGCCCAATTCTACTGGGCAATGCCTCCATTATGTGCAGAAATTTACTGCATTTTTAACATGTGAAAAGGATTTGTAGGTTAAAAAAAGAAGTATTCATCTTTTCTCGCTAAGCAGCTTCTGTTGTAGTTTCTCTGTCTGACTCACGTTCTCCTGCCTGTGACCTGCGGCTCTGTGAGACCACCGCTCTTCCCCCGAGCGCCCTGGACAGAGAGGAAGGGATTGACAGGTGAGCAAATAAAACAGAGATAAAGAGCGAGCATTATTTCTATGCACATGTCCCAAATATTGCAAAGGGTATCAAGCTTACATGAAATCTATGGTTACAGGTTAACCATAATAGGTATTATTTAGGGTTATGTGCTGAAAACGTTACCAGTGGACATCTCTTCAAAATCGACAAAATTCGGACAGAGGCCTCCAGGAGAATTTCTTTGTATATAATTGGTTCAGAGCCTCGTGGCCCCCCGGGCCAAAGCCAGGCCTTGACGTGGAGGTCCTAGTGTTCCTGTCAGTTCAGGACAGCTGCAGCGTGAGCCAAGAATACCAGGTGAAATCGGCACAGTCACGTCCTGGCTCCCTTGTGGGGTCCATCGACTCTGCTGATTCTGTCTCCCTCCTCTTCCCTCTTTCACCAAATTACTGTGAGCATTTCCTGTGAGCCAGGCATTATTCTTGGGGATACAGACATTTCAGTGAGTTACACTCTCCCACAAAATTTCATAGCTCTCTCCTACATGAATGAATGACTTCACCTGATAACTAAATAAGAAAATACAAATAATCTGACGCTAAGGATTCACCTTCCCATCGCAGAATCTACCTGCGTTTCTTCCAAGTTACGCTGTCCCTTTTCTGTGATGAAGAGAAAAGAGACAGGATGCTTAAGGGCCCCCTCCAGGGTGCACTGTGGACTCAGCACTATGTCATCCGTACCTTCCCCTGGTGTTACTGCTTCCAGGAGTCACTTCTGCCCCACACGATTTTCCTTTCTTCTCTACTGTTTGTCACGTCAGAGCCCAACCGTGTCATCCCTAAACTCCAAAACGACTCCTCCCTCAACAGATGTGTATTTTCCCAATGGCCGCTTGATTTCTCTGCTCTCCTTCAGTCGGTGCTCGCAACAGCACTGTCTGCCTTCTCCAGTGCCTGATTGTGCGTGTGTGTCCGGTTCCTTGCTCGGGCTGGTTTGGGCCCGCTGGCTAGACCTGCACTTGCCATCACGAGATATACCTTTCCTTGGACAGTTTCGATCGATGCCCAGATAACGGTTTTTCTGCCCTAATCTTGGGCAAATCTCTTATCAAACGTGACCATCGTATTCCTACTAAAAGGCTTCGGTTTCCATGATGTCTCACTCTGCTTTGCTTCTGGTTTATTCGTCATTATTTCTCAGCTTGTATGTACTACATACTCTCCCCGGTGAAATTACGAGTTCATTTCATCTGCAACACCACACACGCCATGGCACTCTCAAACATGTGTCAGCTGAGCGCAGCCTCAGACATCACAGTGTCTCCTCAGTATGACGAAATTTAAAAGTCGGTTATTGGTTCTCCTTCTACTCTCCCCCAAATCAGCCCATCAGTTAGCAGTCCTGTCTCCCCTCAGTCATTCGCTTATCAGTGAGTTCTGAGGCGTGAAACCCACATATTTTATTTTGAACCATTCCCTCTCCTGACCACCGCGTGTGCACAAACACATGAACGCAACTTGTCATGTATTGAAAGTTTTCTACTTCTCTTCAACTCCACTGTAACCACCTCAGTCTAGTGCATCGTTTTGCTTCCAGCATACCGTAATGCCCTCCTTAGGTGACTTTTCTTTCATTCCACCCCTGCATTCTCTATAGGATAATCAGATCGGGCTTAAACCATGCAGCACCCCGGTGCCCTTTGGGTGGGCGTCACCGAGGCCACCTGTCCCCCGGCGCGTCGCACCCTGAACACTCCTGCCTGCCTCTCGCCTCAGCTCCGCCTCCCGCCGCGTCCCTTGTTCAGAGCCTTCCTCAGACTTTTCCATAGTCAATGAAACGCGGCAAGTCTTCACCTTCCAAACTTTGAAGCAGCGTTATGGGATTGTGTTTTCAGGTTGGCAGACTGTTTTATAAGACAAAACTGCCAAAATACTCCATACTTTTTAACTTCTGAGCCACACATCGGCGTAGCGCGGCGCTGCAGCATTCCTGAGGCAGCCCAACACTGATCCTCAGAACCGAAACTTGCTTTTCACGGGAAAACTATGGCACTCTTCAGTATCAGCCAGGGGGTGGTTTGACCCCATTTTCTGACATCAAACTTGACCCGAAAAATTAAAAAACAAAGTGTGCTGAACTTCATCATTGCTGTTTATTCAAGCATGGTGCTGTTTCAGGTTTGAGCATTAAGTCTGTAAGCTTATTTGACAAGTTCTGGGCACATCGCAAGATGCTGAAATATTGTTAAAATGGTAAAATGTTTTGCCCACAGTGAGCTCACACCTGTCCCTGGGGTCCGTGCCTTTATTCTGAGCGTCCGTCTCAGTCCATCCACCCCACTCAAATGCCGGCTCTTACCACTGTACTCCAGCTTGGAATGTTGCTTTGCTTTTCCTCTCCTGGAGTCTGAGGCCAAAGGTCTTTTCCTAGGTGTGTAGGTCTGTTTCACAGTGCCACCCCTTTCCCAGAAGTGAGGACATTAACCCCTGAAAGGGATATTTTGGTTTTTGACTCAGCTCCAAAATACCAATTAGAGATTTCATGAATTGCCTATTTGATTTATCAGTGATGTGGCCTTAATTTTTTTAGCTCTGCCTTCAAGCTCTCTCTTTTCCTAATTTTCTCATATTTGTCTGAGTAATAAACAAAATGTGCTATTCTTCACACTATCCCATCAGTTTCAAAACTACAACATAACAGTAGTTGTTTGTAGAATGTTTATGCCACAAAACTTCTGATTTACTGTACAAAATTTTAACCCATAATTTAAACAAGGGAAGGTGCATATGTAGGAAATTATGTGTACCTAGCAAATTAGAGAGTCCATTTTTTCCTAAGTTTCTCTTAAAGCTACTAACTAGTGTTAATAATTTAACAAAGCTTGGGTTCCACCTGTCAAATCACTTTTTAGGGGGCCATGGTGGGGATCCAACTCAGGGCCTTGCACTTGCTAGGCCAGCACTCTACCACTGAGCTAGATCCCCAACCCCTCATGTCACTTTTAAATGAAACACGTTTTGCTGAAGAATCTGATATTTTAAAGCGGGTGTGCTTACCAAATATATAATTCAGATATATTCACGAAATTAAGAATTTACCCAGCAGATTGCTATAAATGTGCAAGTATTAAGTCTCTTCTAGAAAGCAGCATAATATGGAGTTGTATTATTAAAAAGAAAGAGAGAGGACAGAACACTTCTAATATCACATTCAACATTTTTATCTTTATAATTATGTTACTTTTCTATTACTGTCCTAACAAATTACCACAAACCTGATGGCTTAGAACTACCAAAGATTTGGAGATCATCCATCTGAAATCAAGTCCTCAGGTAAATCTGTTCCTTTGCCCTTTGCAGTTTCTTTCAGGGAGTGAGATCTAGATATTTTGAACTGGACCATTCGCACGGTCTTATCGCACAGTGACCTTTTATGCCCTTCAGTCTCCAGTTCCTTCTATAAAATGGAGCTATTCAAAGTATTTTCAGATTTGAATAAAATGAAGAGCTCAGAAAATACACAGTGTATTTTCTTTTTTTTTTTTTTTGTGCTTCAAGGCAAGCACTCTAATCACTGAGCTAAATCCCCAGCCCCCACAGTGTATTTTCTAATAAATTAAATTTGTCATACCACAGATAGCATTTTTAAACTTGTATTTATATTTTGCTTTTTTGGTTTAATACAAACCTTCTCTTTGACACTTTGAATGAATACAGTATGTCAAGTCAGAGTACTATTAAAAATAATTTTCTAAGTTTGTCTGTGACTACATGTAAGGTAAGTTTGTCTGTGACTACATGTAATTGTGGTTTGAAGTGTTCTACTTCTCTATTTTTCAGTTAAATATTTGGATGATTAGAAGCCTTGTATATCACGAGAAGTTAATCAAAAACCTGATCACAGTTATAAACTGAGCTATAAATACAAATGCCAAGATAACTACTAATGTTTCAAACATTCATTTTGAGTGAATTGATAAGAATTGTTTGGACTTTCTGTTTAGAATTGCAAACATCTCTGGTCTGTCTTAAACTTTTGAACTAAATTGTCTCTTCCATTATGTATAGTGTCCAACTTTAGTGACAGTAATACTGACAGGGAGAGGAAGCTCTAAGGAAGATGCCCTTTTAAGACCAGTCCAAGTTATACATTTCAAGGTCTTACATTTTTAAGAAGGCTGAAGATCTTTCAGCATATCTGAAGTTGAGTAAGCTGTCAAATTGGTGCAGAGCTTTGAGAGAAAAGCTACTTCTTAGAAAATAGTAGACAGCAATTAGAAATAGGAGCTTAATCTTATCAGAGGTCTACACTAGGCTTTGGAAAAACAGATTCGTATCACAGCCATAGCTCAGAAGCTAACCTACTTTTGACCATAAACAGCATTAACTTTCCCACACCAGTCTTTATTTATGTAATTTTATTTATAATATCAGTTTTAAATGAGCCTGGAAATTAGAAGATGTTTCTGCAGCAATTTTTCGTATAAACAATGTTGAGGCCTGAATGGAAATCCACACCGTGCTGTTATACTGCCAAATCCCTGGACATAATATTTCTTGGCTGTGAAATGCATGCTGGGATATTTAGATTCCAGACGTGGCATGGTTGGCTACTTCTCATTATTCAAGTCTTGCCTGACATATGTCCTTCCGGGAGAGCAGGAGAGCCCTTTTGAGAACCCCTCTTCTAAATTAGTACTTCCTACACAGTTACTCTCTTTAACAGCACCTTATTTTACTTGTCCCATAGCACTGTGTCTTTCTGCTCATTATTATCTGTCTTCCCATAACATGTAAACTCTATGAAAACAGAGCTCTAATGCTCAGATGTCTGGTATGGAACTTAATTTCTTTTCTCACTTAAGCACTCAAGTGCATGAAAGACCAAAAGCACTACCATGTAGGTAGAAATGCTTTCTGGATCTTGGAGCTTTGTGACTGCATGTTGATTGACACAGTGAAGCTGAACTCTGGATGGTTTGCAGTACTCAAGAGGTGGCCTGGTATTTGGTAAATTTAAGGAGCAGTAGAGATTCTTGCTCTCAAAGGGTCCCGAAATGAAACTCTAGGATTAATTACAAAAGCGAGTCAGGAGTTCATTTGTTCTGTAGAGACATGACCTACCTAACATGGGCCCTGCTTGGACAAAGGTTCTCGTGCTTTCCAATGAGGCACAGAGCAAGTCTTCCCTTGCGGGGAGTCCCGCAGACGGACCAGCCTCCACGACTGAGGCGTGAAGCGTCCTGAAAGAAGACAGGTGCTCCCTTCCAGGGAGCTGTCCTGCGGGGCTCCCTCTGGAGGTCACCAGGAGAAGTCGCTAGCGCTCAGTTGTGGAGTCACGCGCAGGGACTCCGGCCCTCACCCACGCGAGGCGTTCACATCTCGCCGGGCATCTCGAGAGCTGGTTCCGAAAGGCTGGCTGCTGCCGGGGGGACGGGGGACCCGGTGCAGAGCGGACCCGGGATCCAGCTCACCCGACACCCTTCACAGACCTTTGGCCTCCACGCGGCGAGTGTGCCTTTTTGCTTAATCCACACTGGGTGGTTTCTCTTCCACACGGTGCTAAAACCAGGTCGAGGGTTGTCTCTTCCAGCGTGCTTATCTCCATAGAATTGCAGGGCACCAAAATAATAAACGTCCTGCAGATGCCCACTTGAAAAATTCAAAATAAACTGCAGAGTTGCATATTTTATCTCTTTGCAAAAATATTCGTTGTCATCTGGAACATGCCCATTTATGATAATTCTGCTATTTAAACATCATCCCAGAAAAGAATTTAACTGTCTATTAAAATAGCCAACTAATCTGCCTCCAACATTCCTGACATATGCTAAGTAAACCAACAATAAAAATCCTGTGACTTCTTTTGAAAATGAAACTCACCTACACTAGATTAACAACCAGACAGCTTCAATAATGTTAAAAGGTTTATTATATTTATTATTTTCCAGTATAATTTAGTGCTGTTATTTCTTCTTCTTCGCTGGGAAAAGTCTGATCTATGCAAATTTTTCAAAAGATAAAATGTATTTTTAGAGTGGAGGTTTTTTTTTTCCCCTAAGAAGCTAGCTCTTTTACGACTCTTTTGGGAAATGAAGTAAGCTGAGTGTATTACTGAAATATATAAAAATATTACCCCATAATTTTGAAGGTTTTTAAGACATAAGAATAAAGTTCTTTGGAACTCTGAAGGCAGTGTTAAATTCAGCACAACAGAATCCAGAATGTCCTTTGAACTTCATCCTTTTTATTATTGGAACAAGCTGAGCTAGCATATAAAGACTGCAAGCAATATATTCCCCTAAAATTAAAATAATATTTTGCATCTGCTTGTGAACAACCCAAGATGCATTGCTGTGGTTCAGCCCTAATTTACTTAAAGCTTTCAAACTAATTCTCTCAGTTTGGACTTTTAAAAGTTCAGAATAAAAACTAAGATTAGCAAAGTAACTTTCTGGTAGTCTTAGTAGAAACTTGTATTTGTGTAGCTTCTTAGGGGTCAAGAAGAGCTTCCCATACCTTACCTAATTTAAACTCCTAGATAGCCTGTGCTAGAATGCAAAAAATGGTCTCCTGTGACCACTTGTGTCTAAAGGATTCGTTCAGTGTCTCATAATTTAAAGTACAAGATTTCATGAACTTTTCAAAGAAGACTGAATGTGGATATTTTGGATACTGTCAATTACTGTAGCATTAGCTGGGAGGAGAAAATGAAATTACTCGTGGCGTTTCATTACAAGGTACATCTACAAGAAGGGTGGCATTTAGGAACGTATATATTTTCTCCAATTAACATTTGATTAAATTCTAGTTGGAGATCAGATCAGTTATCTGTTGCTCTACAACAAGCAAGACTCACAGGCTCACAAGATGATTGTGCTCACAGAGCTGCAGTGTGGTCAGATGATGGTGTGGACAGTTTTTTCAGGACGGTCTGCCCTGGGAGAAGGGCTCTCCCAGCTTCGGGGGCCTGGCCCAGGGCACAGGCTGGGGACGCAGGGAGGCAGAGGCTGGCAGATTCGTCTCCCAGTGGCTGGCTCATGTTTGTTTATACTTCTCTCAGTTATAAGAATACTATATGCATTGTACAGTTTCAATCTTCATGACTTTTCAATGCTTGTTTGTGTGGACTGGTGTATCGCCTAAGTTGACAAATATTCTATATTCATTTGAAAAGAGTAGAGTTGTTGGATACAGTGATCTATATAGCATCAATATTATCAATAGGAATATGAACATCCAATCACTTTTACCTGTGTTTCATCACTTACTATCAATTAATGAGTGATATGTGCTGAATATATTCCACTTGGTTTGGAAATATCTGTCCCCCCCCCTTTTTTTGGTCAGTTTTTCTTGCATATTTGAAGATTCTGCTATAATTTGTATACACATAATTTGTCCTGTCTTCCCTGTAAATTGACAGTTACCACTAAAATATGTAACACTGTATTTCTAGAAATACTCTTTGTTTTCATGTCCATTTTAACAGGTATCAAAATAACATTCTGGAATTTTTAAGCTTATTATTTGAATACCTTTTTCCTCTGTATATCCTATGAGGCCCTGTGTCTTGTTGCCATTTTTCTAGGTAGTGTGTGGTGAGCTGTGCTTGCTTCTGCGAGCTTGTTACACCGCCTTCTTCACTCAGCATTCACTCAACTAACTTTTAATCTGATTATTTAGATTTGTACCTTGCATATTATGATTTATTTTCTGATTTTCCCCTCTTCTGTGGTCACTGTTATTCCATTGTCCTTGTTTTGGATTGGATTGTTTAAATCATTTTCAAATACCAGTTAAATTATCTCTAAGATAATTAGCTATACAGGTTACATTTTTTTGGTGTTGCCTTGAAAGTTACAATGTATATTCCTAATTTTTCAAAGGATATGCAATCATATTCCCTAGTTCTTCTTGGGTCAGTAATTTTGAATTTTTCCGTTTATTACTACGTTTATATTGTAGAGACTTGTGTTCATTCTCTGTTGTTTAGACTTTAATTTCAAAGCCCGTCTCTGGGACTCAAGCCCAAATTTGCTTTCTTTGGCTCTACTGGCATTTCCTTGCATGTGCCCTACACGCAGGACCTCTGGCCTCCCCAGCCCCAGGGCCCCAGCTCAGGCCGGTGGGGCTGCGTCCACCAAAGCTCGGCATTCGGCGCCTCGAGTCAGCAGCAGAGTGGACACTGGCCACTCAGTCAGGACCACAGTCCCCTCAGGCCAGTGACAGAAACAGCAAACTTGTTGCAAGTCAGCCCGTTTTTCCTTTCAACATTTCCCCCAAACCCGTGTGAAGTTGTCTAATCTCTAGAAACTTTTGAGGTTTATTTTGGTGTTTTATCCAGATTTTATTATTTTTAGAGAACGTTGCTTCTATTGGGTGTTTATTCCGATAGTGATTTTTTGGACTGTGTCAAGCTTTATCTTTGCCAAGGACCCCACACTGGATTTGGTCAGTTATTCCCTCATGACCTTTATTTCCCTATCTGTGTATTTCCTTACATACGGGTAGCTTTTTAGAGACTTTATCTGATGTAGGTTAAATATTATTTTGATAAGACAATTTTTTGTGTTCTTATGCAGTTTGATTATATCACATACTGAGTAAAGTTAGATCTATCTCTGTACAAGAAGCTGTGATGATTATGTTCCTCCAGCTCTCTCTATTATAAATACAAAATGTTCCCCTTTTAAAGCATAAGTAATCTGTTGTGTTATTCTTTGGCATAGTGCAACATATGTTTCCCACAAGGCTTTATTGAAAATCTTATCTGAATAGTTATGACAGTTGGTAGTTCAGAATGATAATTTTCCTGATCTTGTACTTTGCAGTTCATTTTTGATGCTTTGCCCCAGATTTTTAGTTATTCAGAATGCAAAACTAATTTCAGGTACAGATAAGCGGCAGACAGTCAGCAGGACCGCAGGTTCGGTTGGAAGCCTGTGGAAGGGTCCCTCAGGCCAGCAGGGCCTGGTCACAAAGAGGCCTACAGGACGTGTCCGGTTCTGAGTCCAGGGCCTGAAAGCAAGAGGACATGAAATGAAATGTAGAAATGTGAGATAAGCCAATCACCAGCTTTTCAGCTCTCAGACACTAACTTACCTCTGTCTAGGTAGGTGTAAAATCAAAATAGTCACAAAAGTCATTTTAACTTTGAAAATTGTGACTGTTTCCTGGGGACAAAAGCAACGAAAGTGTTGGGATATTATGGCAAGCACATGCGTGAGTAAATATCCTTTGGGCCTCATCAAAGAGGAACAGATATTTAGAGACTATCTTTAACAAAAGGAAAAGGAGAGAGACTGAGAGAAAGCAAGAGAAATACATTCATATTAACCTAAAGAATCCTGAGGGAGAAAGTAAGTTGATATGATAGACTTAGACAAGTTGCTACATGAATTAATGTGTGTGTATTTAAAACGTCTATGGAACGAGAGGCTTTTTAAATAGTATGGATAAATAATAAATTTTTTTATTTGATGAAGGCAGTGAGCTATGCTCACAAGTTCCCAGAAGGTCCTCTTTCCTGGGGACAACCTCTCTCCTCTTTAGACAGCCTGGCCCTGCACTGCAGATATGGAACCCATTATTCTGAGCATTCACACAATTAGCCCAGTTTCAAACAAATCCTGAACATCTACTAAAGTACATGGAGCTGCTGGCTCAAGTATAGTTTCTGTATATTATAAAAGTGATTCCTTTTGCTAGGGCAGCCTTTAAGTATTTGAGTTGATAAGTGAGGGTTTCAGTGTAGACACAACTTTCAATAACATATCATGGATGCATTTCATGGAGATTCACTTAGCTTTCAAGAAAACATATAATGGATGGGTTTATTAATAATTTGGAATTATTGTGCTTGTAATGGTATGAGAACGTTAATGGGATTGATTTATCTTAAATTATTTTGATATTCATAATTTAGGAAATGGTAGAAAGATATAATTCCCTTTTCACACTGGATTTTTGTCCAAGAGTTAAAAGTTAAATTAAGAAATGAGTGCTCCAAGCTGATATTTGCATTATTTAAATAAAATACATGCATACATTCACTGAGTATTGATTTTTGAAGTGAAACAGCGCTGCGAAGCTCCAACAAGGGCTGAGAGCATTAGGCTTCCCGCTTCTGCACCTGCTGGTGAAGGTGGACCGCTCCCTCCTCTCCACTGCTAAATGACCTCCCGCTGCATTTCATTTGAATGTTGCTCTGACAGCTTTAATCAGCCAGGAAACCTTACCAGCAGAAAACAGACTGAAGCCTTCGGAAGGTTTTGCCTGAGATTTCGCCATGTGGTAAACAATCGGCTCTTTGCAACGGTTGCTCCTGCCCCACCTCAACCCTACTCATGCTTTCAAGTAAAATTGAGCAGCAGGATGAAAAGCTTGCTAGAATATGATTAATTAACATCCATTTCCCACAACGATGGGTTCTTCCTATTCAGAAGTGGATAACAAGAGGGAAATAGCCTTGCTGAACAAATTAGGCCAGGAAATCTCTTTCACTGCATAAAAGAGGTATATAAATACAGCACTCAGGTGTTTGAGTGGAAAACACACACCTGCTGATATCCTGCCTGCCCCAGTGAAATACTCCCACAAAAGCAATTGTAATAAAAGACTAAGCAAACAGTTCATTCTGTTTCATTTCTGTGGAGTCAGGCAATTGTGTGTGCCTGACATGGGTGCGCTGTGAGGGCTCTATCTCCCCATACCAGGGAGCCAGCTGTCAGGCAGGACACGAGGCAGCCCCACAGTTCCAGGCCTCTCTGTCGTGGTAAGAAGTTGTGGAATCCTTCGCTTCAGTGATTTAGTGCTGGGACACATTTACTCTCAGGTAACACAGCTCACCACACTCTTCCGTGCATGCAGTCTTAGAAAGAGAGTCTCAAGCCCACCTTCTGCAGAGCTGTGATCATGGCTAGTGTTTGGTGGAGGTGGAGGCTCTCAGAGCCAAGAAGTGGCAGGAAGAGCTGACCAAGAGCCGCCACTGAGCCCCAAAGGGAGGCTGATGTGGGAATGGGAGGCTGCTTCTCATCCTCACCATGGGCAGTAGCTGGGGCGTTTGTGTTCTGTTTCATCCCAACTCCTCATTCACAATAATAGTTCAGTTTATCATTCAAATCCAATATCTGGTCATTTACCTAAACAGGACATGTGATTCAGATGTGTATGAATAGCAGTGAAAGAAATTAAGTAATTAATTCTACCTTGTATTTCAAACTTCTCTCCAAATATATCTTAAAGCAGAACTTCTCATAAAACATGAATTATGCTCTTTACCAATTTGCATTTAATAATATACTCTAAATTTTAAAGAAAACTAATCTTGCAGAAAAATTTTGAAAAGAAAGTAAACCACAAACAGATTTGAAATCATCCATAGTACTACTTCAAAAATTATCACTATAAAATGTTGGCAGAATAATTGATAGTTACATGTTTTAAAAATCACTGGATTTAACCCAAATGCTCAGTACAAGGCACCTGAAATACACACAGTAAGTCATGACTGTTGTCGCAGTACTACAGCTTTGTGTTTGGTGACCAGTGCTTTTCACTTAAAAATATGTCCTGGATTTAACTTCAAGTCATTGAATATCTGGCAAAAGCATTATATTTAATACTGAGTGCCAGCCCGTTATATCAGTTCACCTAATTTATAGAATTAGTACACTACATAAAAATATATCAGACTCTAAAGGGCCAAAAGGACACCTTTGGAAGGGGGTGAACTTCCAGGGCGATAATCAAACTTCATGACCAGCGAAACAACCACTGAAAGGTGATCTAAATCCAGACTTGTTCTCTGTTTGGAATGATTGGCAGAAATTTCCTGTTTTTGTTAGGTAGGTTTGAATGACTCCTCCCAATGTTGGTTATGACTTTTTCACACAATGTTCTTTCCTGTGCTTGCAAGTTCAGCCTCCCTATTAATTTTATATAGTAATTTTAAGAGGAAGAAGTCCAAGCACTGCTATTCTGCACCACCAGAAAAAAGGACACTTATTTTGTGCTATGTAGCAAGTTTGAGTCTTAGGTCTCAAATTCATCATCTTTTATTGAATACGGGAGAAAATTAAAAGTAAGTATCTCACACCCTGCTTTATTGTACACCTCAGCCACTTAATTAACACCAATGCCAATGGCTGTTATTATATTTTTAATTATTTACAAAAAAAGTTTAGTGTCTGTAATTTGTGGGCTTGCTGGGTTTTCTGTTTCAATCTGTAATTTTTATTGGGTGAACTTCTCTACAGATAATTTCTACTTTAATTTTGTTGTCTTCACATGAGTTGTCTCTCTGACAGCTTTCCTTGAAGAGCTGGGCCTTAGATGTGTTTATTCTCATACTAATCATTTAAAATTTTTCTTTCTTTAATGGATCTCCATATATATTGGGTGTTCCTGACATTGGTAAACAATGTTGACCTCGTTTAAGTTTGGGTCCATATGCAAACAGCATTTCTGTGCCTGCTTGTTCTCTGGCGCTCAGGTTTCCCTCCGGAGTCAGCACTCTGGAGAAGCATCTGAGGGCAACTGGAGCTGGCGGGACTGATTTGTCAGTTCTTGGTTGGTGAGTCTGTGTGGGCTACCGTCCACTAAGTTATCATGGTGCTACACCTGAGAGACTAATTTCTACTGGTATAAAGAAATGTGAAAGGGCTAAATTCAAATCTTTGTGTCAATAAAAAAGAGGTTGTCTGCTTTGATCTCAGCAGCGAAGAGCTTCCCAATGGGTCTTAAACTACTATCCCCCAATATTGCAGGGTAACTCACAATTTATAAACCAGAGAGAGGCTTTGCCATTAAAAAATCTGAGCCATGAGCGTAATTACCGCATTGCAACTGAAATGTAAATGTTATTGTAGGAAACTAAAAGCATTCTTTGCCTGCCAGTGGTCTACAGTCTCAGTCCCAGCCTGTCCACTAACCTGAAGCCCCCAGTGATCACTGGGCCGGATTTCCATCCCGCGACTCAGACCTGACTGTGTCAGCACCACTCACCCCTCGCGATCTCTGGCCCATGAACATCTCATAAACCCACATCTGGATTAAATTCCATGTTCATTTCTCACTCAACACACCTCCCTGCTCCCATTCTGCACGGAAATTGCGAATAAATAAAACCGAAGACTGAATTTGTGATTTCATTGTTTCGGTACTGGTCGATTAACTTATGAATAAGTCTTCTGGGGAAAGAAAACACTCGTGCCTCGGAAAAACATTCCCAGAGTGACAGCTTTGTCCTTGAAAGCATTACAGGGGTGAAGGCTTCAGTGCTCCTGATCTCCCCAGAGAAAATGAGGAAACACCTCCAAATGTGGGCACCGCCCGCATCCCTCTTCCTCTCCAGAGACCAGGCCTCCACCAGAGCACCACCCACAGCCCAGAGAGGGCGATCCTTCCTCGTGGACTGATCCTGTGCGTCGCAGGACTCCTGGCAGTGTCTTTAGACGTTACTGGCTGCGAGCGTCTGTGACGGCCGTGACAACCGAAAGTATCTGCAGACACTGCGTGTGTCTGAGGGTCCCCCTGCCTGATCGCCTCTGCTGCAGAAGCACTGATGGTTCAAAAGGAGCATCGGAAGTTCGGGAGAACCTTTGGGTGTATATTGCTGTGAAATATACAGATGATTGTACACAAGCAAAGGTGAGCCAGAAATAGTAAGTTTTGGTAACATCTAAATTTGAATCTGCTCAGTTCCTGACTGAATTGAAATCATCTGGCCCAGCTAGAACTCTATTGAAGAAGCAAATGCTAATCCCTTCTGATACAAGATAATGTCAGCCAGAACCTCATACTACGTCCACAAGTTTTTATACACTTATCTCACCTATATTTTACTAGTAAAAGTTATGAAAGAAGACAATAGCTTTGAAATAATTGTGGGGAATTTACAGGAATTGGCTTAGCAGATAGAAGCTTAAATAAGATAACTTGTTTAGCAGATTAAATTTCAAGATAAATAAGAGACAAAACTACTCATGTGGAAATAAGAGATTGGAATATATGTTCTAGAATTGCTGTAAAATAAAAACTAAAGATACAAGTGCAAGTGTAGATTTAAAAATAGATTAGACATTGGAAGATGGTGTTATTGAAGTTTTTGTCTTTTCCAGAAAACTTTTGTACTTTTCTAAAGGATTTAAAACTCTTTGTACTACGATTTTTATTCTTTTAATCCTAGGTATTTTCATTTATCCTTTTCTTTGGAAAGAGTATTCACTGTGATTATTGTTTGAATATAAGAAGGATTTTTATAACCTATTTTTAAATATTCTGATCCCTTATTGTAATTTTTGTATTGCTTTTTACTCTTTGTAGTTTTTTTTTTTTTTTTTTTTTTTTTTTTTTTTTTTTTTTTTTTTTTTTTTTTTTTTTTTTTTTTTTTTTTTTTTTTTTTTTTTTTTTTTTTTTTTTTTTTTTTTTTTTTTTTTTTTTTTTTTTTTTTTTTTTTTTTTTTTTTTTTTTTTTTTTTTTTTTTTTTACATCTTATATAGCCTGGAAGTTAAGTACTTTTCTTCTTCTTTTCTAATTCTTTTTTTTCTGAGGCGGGGAGGGGGAGCTGCTGGGGATTGAACTCAGGGCCTTGTGCTTGCTAGGCAAGCGCTCTGGCACTTGAGCTCAATCCCCAGCCCCTTCTTTTCTAATTCTTATTCATCAAATTGTTTTTCCTTTCTTGCTTCAGATAACTATAATTCAATCCTGAGTATCAGTCCAGACAGTGGAATAGTGACACTTCTCTTCATTTTAGTGGGATTAGCCCAGTTGTTTCCTAATGTGTCAAATACAGCTCTACAGATCTTGTCAAGATTAGGAAATCTATAGTTTTTTAACGGTAGGTTAACGTAGTTACTAGGCTTTTTGAGATTATGACTATAGTACAAACTTCATTAATGCATACACTATATTGAACCATCACCAGATTTCTGAAAATATATCCTACTTGATTACTATGTGTTATCTTTCATATGCTTTTAAATTCTTCTGATAGTACTTTACTTAGGATTAAGTAGGGCTTGTCTAAACTTTCTCTTTTTCACAGTCTTCATTGAGTATAGCTTTAATATCTTCATTTATAAGTAGATCTGAATGTTTTCTTTTCATTTCTAATTTCTCTAGCAATTTAAGTGGCATTAGAATTACCTGAATTTTCCAGGGGAACTTAGTCTGGCTGTTTGTGAAAGATAGCACTGTGAAAGTGTCTCTTTGTATGTTTATTTTTCTGAAGGCTTTAAAAGCTGGGAGAAAGGATAAGGATAGTTATGTAATCTTTTACTGATGCATTTTGATCACAGAACCTGAACGGTAGCATATGTTTGAAATGGAAGGTTTGTCACTGTAGCACTGGTTTAAAGATCTTCGCATTTCAAATGTATCTTTCTAAAGATGTTAAAGTAGATAACAATGCTGTTTGAAAAGAAAGGTCATCTTCTTTCTTATTTCTTCCTTTTGTGTAACTTTGTACTGGTCCTATTGGCTGAGTTTCTGATTATTTTTATAATCTATGGACTGTGTCCTCTGTACTGCTCCAAAGGTCTGAAGTCCAACGTGAATGTCAAGACTCAAGTCAATTCTCGGCTTCAGCACTTTCTGAGTCCAAATGCAGCCTCATATGTGGCATGCATTGGATACACTAGTGTCCTCTCTGGGTTTCATCTTATTACATATTTGTTTTTTAGTCAGTACCTTGACACTAAGTACATTCACCGCCAAGGTGGAGGACGTTTAAGGTATAAATGGGATATGACAAAATATCAACCACCATTACCAGTACCTGCAGAAAGAAAATAATAGAATGGTCATCCTTTAGAAGGAAGTAGGTAGAGTGTATAGATTTATCTAAATATCAGAGTGTGGCAAATAGAGCACAATATTAATTGGACTGTCTCTGGCATCAGCCTGGGGAATTGGCAGAGCACATTCTGGGTATTTCTGGGTGTGTCGTGGTGGTGTGACTTTGGGTTCTCTGCATGGTTTGTTGACCTTTCATTGACTGAGACTTTCCTCTGCACTGGCTCCTAGCTGCCATGAACTTAGAAGCTGTGCTCCGGTACGCCAGTCCACGATGATGTTTCTGCCTTGGAACCAGCCAAACATAGACTGAATTCTCTTAAAATGTAGGCCAAATTAAGTCTCTTCTCATGGAGAAGTGGAATTGTTGCTGTGACTCTTCCTGACAAGGGGTTTAGAAGCCCTTGGAACTGGTTCGTGGGAAGAGATTGGGAAGGTTTGGAGATGTCAGGTAGAGAAGCCTTAGAATGCTGTAATAAGAGGTTGATGGGTGATTCTTGTTACAGCTCAAAAGACCAGATGCTGATAGAAATGTGGACAGTAGAGGCCAGACTCAGGAGGTTTCAGAGGGGAAAGAAGAGTGTATTGCAAACTAGACTAGAGGTCATGAGTGTTTAATTCCGACAAAGAATCTGTCTCTTTGTCTATGTCCTGAGACTTTATCAGAAACTGAGATTAAGGACAGTGAACTAATTAATCTGGAAGAGAAAATTTTAAGGAGTATAACATTCACATGTAATAGGTACTGTTGGCTACTTGTAGCCAGATTTATAGTGAGAACAAAGGCAAAAGGCAGAGCAGAAAAATTTTAAAAATCTCAAGTTTTGTCCCAGAGGGAATCACATGTAAAATTGGGGCCAAAGGAGGAATGATTCCTGGGGTGATTAGCATTATTAAAAAGAAGCAGCCCCTGCGCCAGAATGGTCTTCCAGAGAACTGTTTCCTTGGGATTCCTTTCACTGTGATCAGCCGTCTGGGCAATGAGTGGCTGCTGTAGCTGTAGTGCAAAGGGACCTGGCTACTGCACACACTGGTGGCAGACTGGTATCATCCATGTGAGGCCATTTTTCCAGGCATACAAAATGCAGTAGTTATGGGGTCAGGGCGGCCTCCAACCATATTTCAAAGGAAGACTGGTGGGCCAGGAAAGAAGCCCCTGAGCAGGGAATGCATACAGCTGTGAGAATGAAGCCAAAGATGCAGTAGAGTCCTCAGCATGTTGGAGACGCTAGAAATGTGGAATGACTGCCAAGAAAAGCTGCAGCCCATGAGTGGAGGCCACCCAAGTGAGACCGTGTGTGCTACAATCAGGGAGGGCACAGAAGTGGGATGATTTAAGCACTCTGGAATCCGCGTGTCACTACCATGTGCCCCAAATGCTAGATGTGAAGTTACAGGTCTTAACAGTTAGTTTGCCAGGTTTTGGTCTTGCCTTGGTCTAACCTCTTTCTATCTCCCTATTCCTCTCTTTTGGAACGGAAATGTTTTACCCAGTGCCACTCTACCTTGGGATTGTGTAATTTGTCTTGGATTTCTACCATGGTTTACAGCTAAGAGTTTGCTTTTGGTCTCAGGTAAGTCTTGGACTTTGGAAAAATGTTGGAACTATTGGAAGTTTGGTGACGGTATTATTGTGTTTCCAGTTGCACATTGAGTGGTTATATTAGGTTAGGTAGAATTATGAACTTTGCTATTGTCTTTATTTGGATTTTAAATATGGGTTAAGGAGATGTGTCGGGTCTGAGGTTAACAAGGGGCTGGCATATGGCCATTACAGAATCAGCTTGATTGGCTTTGGGATCTGCTGAGGGCACCTGTAGAGCACATGTTGGGGTGTTTCTGGGTGAGTCATGGGACTTGACTTTGGGTACCATATACGACTCCTAGATGGCACAGTTTCCCAGCGCTGATACGAGCCTCTGTGAACTAAGCATCTTTCTTCTGCCGTGCATTTCTATCATGATGTTTTCTGCCTTACAGCTGGCCAATCACAGGCCGTATCCTCATAAAACATGAGCTAAATTAAACCCCTTCTCCTTTAAATTGTGGGTGTTGGGTATTGTGCCTGAGCAATGGAAAAGCTGGCTGATACAGAGGGCAACATGTATCACAATAAACAACATTTAACAAAATCTAAGCCACACTTATTTTCCTGCTGTCAATTCTCTGTAGCCTCTCAGGTCTGATTCATCCCCCAGCAAAGACTGTGTTTAGGAGACTTCTCTTCATTCTGTACCCAGAAATCTGCTGATGATGAATGGATATGTTATTTTGTTGACAGCTTTTAGAACTTTGAAACAGAGAATGAAAAAGTGGTTACTAACTCGGATTTTAAGGCGTCAGGTATTTCATTTTCTGCTCCTGTCATCTTAAAAATCAAAGTGGCGAATAGTTCCCATCTGGCTGCTAGTCAGTACTTTTTCTGTTAGCTGGTTGAAAACAAACTTGGTGGCAGAACTGTAGTGTTTGCACTTGTGTATTTGAACACAAGTTTTGTTTACATTTTACCTCTGAAAGAACTTTCAGAGTTAGAAACTTCCTTTCCTTCTCACTGAATGCAACTGGAAATTGAACTTTTTTATGACAACCACAGATGTGGTGTGTCCACGATATTCTAAATCTTTGCCCTGAAATCTCCGTAAGAAGCTATCAGAAGCTGCCTGCACCTTTTCTGTTTGCTCAGGGCATGTATCTGATAGGCACAGCCCACCCGCTGAACAAAAATCTTTTGTGATTTCTGAGCTCTTCAAGGTGAAAAGACCTCAAAATCAGAGAATGTGATCATTTCATATTTATGAACAATGCTTAATGCCTTACCACATTGTCAAGTCCAGCAGTGTTTCTGAGCGATCTATAAATTAGCCGTAGTGTAAATGGGGAGAAACAGCTGTTTCCTTTATTACTGATCCAGGACAGGAATATTCAAAGGCTGGAGTGATGATGACACTAGCTACATTATTTCTTTCGATGTTTCTAATATTCTTATTGATGAGTCAAGATTCAGACTGTAGAAAAATTAATAGACTTTCAGATCCAAATTTGTTCCTCTGTGCCTTTCCCTACTTTTAAAATTTTGTATTTATGCAGGAAATGTTATGCTGCACTCCGAAATATGGAGATTCATGTCCATATCACTTGTGATGTATTTCAATTGTTGTGGATTTAATGACCTTGAAATAACACATTTTAGTTCAATTTTATATTACTTGTTAAAAGTAGCATATTAGAAGCAATTAAAAGGTTCAAATGTAGTCAACTGTATTCTCCTGGTGTTGCTATTTACAGTGTAAGTAAACACATACCTTCAGAAGAACTATTTGACAATGAGCATAAAGGGTATTCAAATAGTTAATAGTTGACCTATATATTCTTTTAATAGAATTTTACCTTAAAAAAGTAAAAGCTCAGATAATGATTTAAGTATGAGAAGTTCGTGGTATATTATTTAGTGTACAATTGGAGTTACACTACACATCTATCAATAACAGAAGCATCCAGGTGCATACCTGGAATTCCAGCACTCTAGGAGGCTGAGGCAGGAGAAGCACAAGTTCAAGCCTATCCTGGGCACCTTAGCAACTTGGTGAGACCTTGCCTCAAAATCAATCAATCGTGGGGCTGGGGATTTAGCTCAGCAGTTAGAGTGCTTGCCTTGTAAGCCCAAGGCCGTGAGTTCGATCCCCAGCACCAAAAAAAAAAAAAAAAAAAAAAAAATCAATCAGTCGATTAATCAAAAAGGGTTAAGGATGCAGTTCAGTGTGAAGATCATGAGTTCAACTCCCTATATTGGAAAAAAGAATATCATGGAACCACTAAAACATTTGTGATAAGTTTCAGGAAAAATGTTAAGAAAATAACAAATATTCAGCAAAGTATACTTATTATACATATATGTATTTGTAAGCAGACAGAAGAAGAAAAATCCATTAATATGCTAAGAGTATTAGCATATTAATACTAATATGCTAATGATATGATATTTCTATCTCACAGAAATATCAATAAAATATTAATGATCTCCATATTTGCCATATTGTTTTAAATTGCTATTATTACTTTTCTAACCATAAATGTAAGACAAAATATTTAAAGGTATAAATAATATGATAGAAAAATGGATAAATAGAGATATTTCTTCTTCTTAACAACCTAAGTCTATATGTCCCTCGAGTATTCTACTTGGCTAATTAAAAAAGCTATAACATGGAAATAAATATGCATACAAGTCGGGTGAAATACAACTTGATAAGAAAGCCAAAGGACTATCAAATATGCAGTAGCCAATGAGAAATATTCACAAGCAATTGCAACAAATGCTCAAGAAAATATTGTATGAGCAAAACAGCTAATGATTTTTGTAAGACAGAGATTATGTGCATCATCTTATGAATGAGAAAACCTACAAAGAAAATACTAAAACCCATTTTAGAAAGTATCTTCATTACAAAATCAACTACCATTGTATATCTATTACACCATTATGCATCTAATATCCTTGTAAAATGAAATGCCAATTGATGTAATTTTCTTGACATAATTAGTTGTAAAATGCTATAAGTGAAGAGAGGATCTGGGAATAAATGGCAATTATCTTTTCTTCTACTCCAGAGAGCTAGCCACTTAGATATTTCTCATTTTGTAGGTCATGTTGAAAGATAATTCTGATAAACATTAAATTTTCCAAATGATTACTGCCTAGAATTCAGCAGTAGGATTTTTAATGACTTGTGTGTATCAACAACAGACTTCCTAAGTGTTATCATTTACATACTCAACCAAACTAAATTATTCAGCACATCTAATATTACATTGACCATACAACTATGATTTTATTAAATGATTAATCCCAGTACAATTTCAGAACAAAGTAATGACTACACTCTATTTCAGTTCAGAAATATAATTACATTGTTACTGTGCTCGACTTAGTAACACCAGGGAGAATACAGAATAAGGAGCTTTGGTAATGATTTTCATTGGCTGGTTCGATTTTTCCTATAAAATTATTTGACACTGAAGAGATGACATCTGCACAGTCATTGAAAACGTATGTATTTAAGTGATAATCCTTAGTTATATGAGAGTGACTGGGTTATTTTTAAAGCTCTTTGACATAAATGAAAAACAAAATGTTCATTAGGAAAATAACACTAATTTTTTAATATTATAAAATGTCAAAGTCTTCTAATAAAAATAAAAATCTGCCAGGTTTTTCAACAAATTAAGGAAACAAATGGTTTCTAATGTAGAAAATAGTTACATCTATAAGTTTTTATTAATAAAACCTTGTGTTTTCTTCAAATCAACAATATGTGGAAGCCAAATATTTATCTCCCTAGTTTTTGTGTACTTAAAACTGGGACAAAAGTGAACTTGAGGGTAGAAAAATTGAGCAAGAGCTCTGAAACATATAGTACCTCATTCTAAGGCGAAGGGCTTGGGAGGGGGATTTGTGGGACACAGAACAAATGTGACAAAATTAACTCTTGGAACCAACGTGGATGTTCAATGTGGAAGAGGGAAATTCCAATGACTACCACTCAATTAGTTTTTGCTGCATATTTTCATTCCTTTTTTATTGGTACATGTTTGCAATACATAATGATTCTGTGCATTATCACACACATGGAACTGGACACACATCTTCATTCTCTTCACGTCCCTCCCCGTTCCCCTGCCTCCATCTCTTGGTCTCTTCCCTGTCTGTGCAGTTCCCATGGACATGCAACGCCTGCAGGCACAATGGTGCTTGTGGTTCCACCAGGGACAAAGCTGTACCTTGCAATGCACAACACGAAGGTAGCAAGAGGCGGGAATTCCAGACTCTTCATGGTTTGTGCTGGTTTCCTCATGGTCTCTGTTCCTCAAAGTGGAATGCATCCTCCTTGGAGGTTTCTAATGCTAGCAAACTTTTTAAATTTAATTAGACTGACTCATGGAGAGAGGTCACAGAAAGGATCTTGACTGTAAATATTCTATCTTAATTATCAAGGACATACACTGATGACTAGAATAACGTCAGTTCCACATTACTTCACTCCAAAAGAAAAGCAGAAATCGAACAGAATTTTTCAGCATAATTCTTGTGGGTTCAAAATGATAGAGTTCACTATGAATTAACTGGTCCTTGCTTCTTGGTTTATAAATTCTTACCTCTACAGTGGAGTAAATAGTACCTATAGCATAGAAAAAAGCCTCTGTACTGAAATCTATTCAGAAAGATGTGGAGAGACTTTCCTGTCCGCTCTTGTCCCAGGGCTGTGCACACGCACCTGCATGTTTCACGGAAACTCATCCTTCTGGGAACCTTCTGGGGAAGGAGGGAAAGGGAGACCAAGTGTCAGCACAGAATGTTGTATTTTGATACTGGCATAAAAATTAAAATGATAGTGTTAATGTATTTTTAAAGATTAAATTTCAAAGCTTAGCCCTATTACTGTAAGGCTTTTGCACTCAGACATAAGCTTACTATCCATTGTGCTCCAAGAAACCTGACAGGAAAATACAAAAAAATTGTTCTGTTTCTAATACTTATCTTTAATAATCTGAGTTTCAGAAACGTCTGTAATATATAAACTTTTAGCTATAAATTTAAGAGTTCACTGTCGATTGTCGCCTTGTTTAGGCTGCAGGCCAAATAGCGCTAGCTTGTATGTTAGGTTATCCTGGAAAGCTTGATCAGAGTGTTGGTCCTTGCTCTAGACAGAAGAGCTCCCTCATCTGGAGTGGAGACAACAGAAACTAAGATAGTTATCACCATGTAACATTTGAAGAAGAAAAGCAGAGAGAGATGGTGGATTTCTTGATTTTCTCAGTAAAGGAGGAAATAAGGAAGTCTACTCAGCAGACAGGAGAACGTGGTCTGGAGACAGAACCAGGTTTGTGGGTGGAAAGAGGGAATCAATGTCACCATGGCCCATGGAGACTGAGGAAAGGATGGAGGGATCGGGGCTGGTGCTTTGGGCTCAGGGCTTGTGGACTGTGAACTGGTGGCGGCTCTAGTTATAAACTTAGTTGACACCATTCAGAGATACATGCTCACAGTGTTAGAGGCAGAAACATTTTTAGCGTTAGTCTGTTGGAATTTTCCCTGGCAAGTGTGGCTGATGAGGGAGATGCATATTTTTTCCTTAACAGAATTCAAGATGTTGGTGGGAAATGCTGCTTCAGATGATCAACTGTGTGATCCAGCACAAAGAGGAGAGAATTCAGGAAAGAACACTTCACTCTCTTAGAGTTATTTGGGTCTTAGCCTCACCAGGTTCTGGGGTGCTGGAGTCTCCTTCCAGAGGTGATTCCCAGATTCTTCTTGTCTTGAACAAAGAACTAGATGAAACAAGAGCAAAAGACAATGGAGATTTACAATTTATCAAGTTAGGGCAAAGTTAGGAGATCAACTTTGGGCCAAGTCAAAGTAGGAAAAGAAGTAACCACTACAGCATGAGAGTGACCACCAGGAAAGAACATAGCAGCCCAGAGCTCAGGGGCACGGTCCGTGTGCCTCCCACTCCGCAGGCTGGCGTCAGGTCAAAGTTGTCCGAGACGGCTCAAGTTCTCACGAGATGAACTGAAGACTGCGCTTTCTGGCACTCCGCAATTAACAGGCCACACCCACTCCTCCAGCCAGTCCACCGTGCCCTAATTTCCTGCCTGATTAGCAGTCTGGCCCTGCCTCTGTTCCTGTCTCTGTCTCTGTCTGTCTGTCTGTCTGTCTGTCTCTTCTCTCTCTCTCTCTCTCACACACACACACACACACACACACAGGTTCACAGAAAAATATTCTCATCCACAATCTTAAACTGATTGTTTTGAAGCACACCTTTGCCAAAGCATATGCTGAAGGAAGTAATACTGTAAAAACATAGAACAGGTGACATGATTTGCTTAAAGCCTGTTTATCATCAGAAGTGCTTGTTTATTTAAATCATCTCTCATTTAAACCAAAAAAAAAGCATTTAAAATCTTATATCCAATCATATCCTGATTTCAATGACTACTCTCAATAAGGATTTGTGAATAAGTATCATTTTTAAATATGCTTCTGGCTAATGATGAGTCTATTAACCCATCACTATCACATAATTGTTAATATGACTTCTCCTGTTTCATAATTGTGCAGAATTCATTCATGTTTAACGTGCAAAATACCCACTAGGAATGGAGAATGTTTATTTTTAGTACTATTTGTACATCTTAACTGTTGAAACTTAAAAATAATTCTATAAAAGCAAGCCTTTGCTTTTTCATGTATACAAAAAATAAAATTGTATAACACTTATTTTTAATGATAAAAAAAAAGCGGTTTTCATATACTGGTTTTGATTATACATGCATTTTATATTTAAAATAAAATACAAAAATCTTTATGCGAATAAAAGAAGTTACGATGTGGAAATTCTCGTGTAACAAACCAAAAATGCTTCAAAAGACATATTTTCCATCTGTTTCCTTTAAGCATGATTTGCAGGCATTCTGCCATTTATTTTTCACTTAGCATCACTAAGCCCATAAACGTGCGTCTACACGTGCATGTGCACGCTTCACTCTGACGCCAGTGGCAAGTACAACAGTAAGTGGGAACGCACACCTTCGGAAGACTCTCCTCCGTCTCTAGAGGCAGAAGGCCTTTCATTTCTAGCCATGTGTTTAATTTCGAGTGAGTTGTGACCCAAGATACTGCAAATTTCCGAGTAAAGCCCAAGGTCGTTTACAAGACAGTATTGATTATTTTAAAAAATAAATAGTTGACAAAAAGTCCTACACAATTCTCCAAGCTGGTTAAGCGCCTGTTTGAAGGCAAGGAGAATTGCAAGTGTCTGGGCTGCGCAACCTAAGCTTAGATAGAGTCCAGAAGCAAAGCTGAAAGCCGGAGGAGTAAAGGGACAGGGCGTTAGGGATGCTTGTCACTGCCCAGGTCCACGCCATTCAGCGGCCGCTCGGAAGGTCAGTGCTGATAAGGGACTCGGCGTGGTGTGTGGTGCCTCCAGTAAGCATCTCTCAGAACAAAGCAAGTCAGGCGCCCCCGAGCCCGGCAGCCTTCCCCCCAGGCCGTTGCCAGATATAAATAAATATATTTATTAAATATATGTATTCACCGCCCTCGTGCTGGCACCGAAGCTGCAGCTGAAATCCCTGCCTCCTCGCTGGGGATTTTTATGAGGGTGTCTGGCAAAACCCTGAGTGTCCAGGAAAAACGGTGCGGTTTGCGCTTTCCTACAGACCTCAGATTCACTGGATCCTGCTAAACCACGTCGCTGCTACCGCCACCCGGCAGCCGTGACAAAAATGTGCCAGAAGGAACAGAAAATGTGGGTTTATTCACCCCACCAAATCAAACGTTTCTAAAGAGGACAGACTCCAGCTGAATATCAGGCGTCACGTCGGTGGATGAGACTTAGTAAACAGCACAGGAATTCAAGTGCGGTCCGATTCAGTGTCTGACTCCTGCGGCTGACCTGATGATCGACCTATTTCTGTAGTTAGTCCTAAGTGTTTTCCACACAGGTCCTAACTTTCATGCGATAGTAAAAGAATTCTGAAAATATACCGAATGAACAGTTTCATATCCCTTATCTTTGTAGAAATTATGGGACGCTTTGTTTTTACAATATGAAAATTACACTTATACTTGGTACCAGCTGGAAAACATTAGAAATAAAAATATTCCGTAATGAAAATGTAACCAAGGTCATTGTTTATCTTTAATGAACATGGAGATATCTTTAATCTTATTTTTTCCTACAGAATTACAGGTTAAATCATTCATGATGTGCATTCTAGAACTTTAGTTTTCATTTATATTTCATGAATATGAGACAAACATGGGTGAGATAATGGTCAAGTATGAATATAGATTTTTTTTCATGGAAAAATGTTAGTAAACCACCTGAAAACTGTGAAGCTGGGGGATCTAGGGTATTTAGAAACTCATTTTCAACTTAAAAATATTAAATGAAGCAAGTAAAGTATTTGTATGTATTAAGAGGCTACATGATTTGTAGGAACAGGAGTCTCTTGAGGAAATCATTATTATTCACTCATTTTATGCCTTTCTGCAAATTTTGTATCTTTACAGAATAAAACTCTCTCCTCTTACCTGCCTCTTTCTGTATATTAAGCATAAGTGACTGTAAATTTATATATTTATATATCCATGCACGTGTGTGTGCTTTGTAAGCGTATACATGTTTCTATATCTCTATTTTTGTACGTAAACTCATTAACTTTGACATGTTTAAAGGAACCTATGGTATTTAACCAAAATTCACTTAACTTGTTTCTTTTTCAAATTAGTTCATTTCATTCGTTTATTTTTAAAGCAATGTTATAATGTACATGCATGGTACTTTACGAGTATGCAAGTATGTCCACAGCAAATAAAAGTCCTGAAGGTAGTTCCGAGCAAGCATGTGTATTACATTTGGTAGTGTCGCTAAATATATTTCCAGACAAGTTGCACAAAATCTCATTCCCAACAACAATGGCTTAGTAGCCTGCTCACCCATGTCCCTGTGTGCAGTGAGCACTGTCAAAATGTTTGCTGTTTTCAAAATAATTGATGAGAATAATGACCTGTCAGTGTTGATTTAGTCCATATTATTTCACCTATGAGTGCACCTCATGGCTTTATTTTTGACATTTTAGTAGTTGTATTTTGTGCACGAAGCACGTTTTCATTTTCAGTTCATTCGTACTGCACAGAACGCACACACACCTCCGGCACACAGCTCAGTGGGGACTGCACATCGCCCTTACCTGACAGAACTCTGCCAGCGCCTCAGCGTATGGTTTTTCCTTTCAAACACAATCAACCTCTCTTTTCTCTTCTTCAGAAGTAATCAATATCCTGAATTTTGATGACATGGGTTAGTTGGCCAGTTTTTAGATTTTTATATAAAAGAATTCTATGGCATGCAAGCTGGGTTCTGTTTTTCAAAATCATGTTCGTGAGACATATTGCTGCTGTATAGTCGTATTGAATTGTTTTATAATTCCTACATATTTGTGTGATTACATCACAGTGTATTTATCTCTTTGCTATTGGATATTTGCAATATTTCCAAAATGCTGTTCTCATTATTACTATGAAAATTTGAGTTTACAAATATTTTATAAATTTTCGGTTTTGTGTTTTGTAACTATGTATCATTTTACCAACTTGTACAATTTCTTTTTTTTTGGTGTGTTTTTATTTTCTAATAAAAAAGAAACAATGGGTGAGGGTTAGGGTTAGGGTTAGGGTTAGGGCACGAATTGTTTCTCAAAGGATCTGCATGAGTGGTTTTTTCTAGACTTGTGCTATCTTTTAAGTCAATAATGCTTTAAAAATATTTTTAGCGTATATGTATCTTATCTCCTAGCTAACCAATAAACTTCTTTTTGGAAAAGAAAAGAAAAAAAAGAAACAATGAGGTTTACAATGTTGTATTCAATGGAATATAATAATTTATTTCTTAGTAGCTGTGTCAATTTGTGTATTTCTTTTTTATTATTAAATTTATTTTCAACCAATTCCTAAAACCTTAAAAGTCTAACACATTGATGAGGTACGATGTGGTATTCCAATAAATGTGTCCCTCATATAATGTTTAAATCAGGTAGAAATTATCTATCTCCTCCAACATTTTTCATTTACGGCTAAAAATATTCAAATTCTTTCCCTCCAGGTTTTTGTAGTCTGGAGCATATAACTGTAGTCCGTACTCCCCCTACTGCATAGGGCACACTGGCACACCTCCTTCCTGTAACTCAGTAAGAATGGAGTGGTCTCTCCGCACCGGCCCTTCCCGCCTGCTCTTCCCGCTTGGCTTAAAACCACGTTTTATATGTCACGTGTGAGTGAAACGCGCTGCTTGTATTTCTGTGCCTGGCTTAGTTTACTTAACACGATGGTAGTTACCGGTTCTAAGTAGGTTGTCAGGAAGAAAAGGATTTCTCTCTCTCTTTTTTTTTTTTCTTTATGGCCAAACAGTACTCCATTATGTATATGTACCACATTTTCTTTATTCATTCATCAATTCGTTCATGGAAACTTAGCTTCTTTCCATGTCTTTCCTGTTGTGAAGAGACCACTATAAATACGGGAGTGCAGATGGCTCTGACGAGATTTCATTTCACTTGGATAAATACTGAGGAGCTGGAGTGCTGGATCCCACGTAGCCCTCTTTTCAGGTTGGGGAATCTCCGTATCGTTTCCCCTGAGGGCCGCACCTACATGCGTTTTGGCGGGCAGCGAGCGGCGGCTGTCCCTCCCCGCATCCTTGCAGCACTCACCTTCGGCATTTTGATCACGCCCACCCTGCCAGGGTGAGAGGACGTCTCGCTGTGGTTTCGACTTGATTTTCCTGATGTTTCGCGTTGTTGAACGTTTTTTCGTAAACCTATCTTTATGTCTTCTTTTGAGAAATAGCAGTTTAAGTCTATTACCCATTTTTAAACTGTTTCAGTGTTTTTTGCTATTGATTTTCATTGCTTTTCAGAGCTCCTTATACATTCTGGCTACTAAGCCCTCGTCATGCGTACAGCTTGCGGGCCTCCTCGCTCACGCTCCGCGTTGTCTCTTCACTCTGTTGGCGGTTTCCTTTGTCATGTGGAAGCTTTTTCTTTTGATGTAATCTCACTTGTTCACTTGGTTTTGCTTTCTATGTTTTCAAGTCTTGCCAAACAATTCTTTGGCCATTTTAATGTCCCCTATGTTTTATTGAGGCGTTTCGTAGGTTCATGTCTTACATCCATGTCCTTAACCAACTTTGAGTTGATATTCATAGCTGGAGAAAGACAAGGTCTAGTTTCATTCTTCTGCATGTGCATATCCATTCCTCAACACAGTTTGTTGAAAATACTGTCTTTTTTCCTATGCATGGTTTTAGCACATTTACTAAAAATCATTTGGTGGTAGATGGGTGGCTTTCCATGTAGGGTTAGTTCTCTGTTTCGTTTCATCATCCTATGTGTCTGCTTTTATACCAGTACCACACTATTTTGAAGACTACAACCATGTAGTATATTTTGAAGTCAGGTATTGTAATGCTACCATTTCGTTGTTTTTGTTCAGTGTCATTTTTGTTGTTTGGATTTTTGTGATTCTCCGTGCTGTGTGTGAGAGGGGGTATGCAAATTTTAGGATTGCTCTTTTTTTTCCCTAGTTCTGTGAAGAATATCATTGCAACTTTTATAGGCATTGCATCAACTATGTCAATCATAGATACTGTAGATACTTTAAAAATGCGTAATCTTCTAATTCACGAACGCAAGATGTCTTTCCGTTACTGTGCATCTGTCCTCATCAATAATCAATGTTTTAGAGTTTCATTGTACATACATATCTTTCCTTTTTTTGGTCAAACTTATTTCTAGGATTTTTGGAGCTATTCTAAATGAGAAAACACTTCATTTATACTTCATTTTCATTAATTTTCGTTTGGCACATAGAAACAATACTAATTTTTGTGTGTTAATTTTGTATCCCGCAACTTTGCTGAATTCATTGCCTAGTTCTAGTAGTTTCTTAGTGGGGTTTTGAGGATTTTCAATATATAAAATGATATCATCTGTGAACAGATATAATTTGACTTCCTATTTTCCAACCGAGATGCCCTTTATTTCTTTTTTTGCCTAATGGCTCTGGCAAGAACTTCCAGTATCATGTTGAATTCAAAGTGATGAACATGAGCATCCTTTCTGAGTCCACCTAGAGAGAGCTCTCCGCTTCCCCCACTCGGTATCAGGTCTGCTCTTGGTTTATTATACAAGATCTTTATTATGTTGAGGTATATAGTTCAATACTGAATTTATTCAGCATTTTGTAATGAATTTATAATGAATTTTATCACAAGCTTTTTCTGCATATATTAAAATAATAATATAGTTCCCTTAATGTGTTCCCATTTATTGATTTGTGCATGTTGAGCCGTCCCAGCCCCTTTGGGATGAATACCACCTGATTCTGGTGAACGATTACTTAATGTACTGTTGGATGCAGTTTGCTGGTATTTTGTTAAAGAGTTTTGCCTCTTCTGAATTAGTGACTTTTAAAACAGGCTGTGGTGGCACACACCTGTAACCCTAGCATTTGGGAGGCTGAAGCAGGAGGATTACCACGAGTTCAAAGACAGTTTGGGCAACACTGTGAGTGCAAAGCCAGCTTGAATTCCAGAGAGAGACCCTGTCTCAAAAAAACCAAACCAAACCAAACCAAAACAAAACAAAGTTAGTGACTTTCACTTTTCTTTTTTTGTTATGTCCTTGTTTGATTTTGGCATGAGGGTAATACTGGCCAGATAAAACATGTTTGGAAGAATTTCTTCTTCAATTTTCATAGTAATTAAGGAAGAATTGCTTTTACTTCTTCTGTAAATGCTTGGTAGCAATCACCATTGAATCTGACTGGTGTTCCCTTGGGTCGGAGACATCTCATCACTGATTCAATCTTGTTTCTTGTTGTTTTATTTGGGTCTTCTGTCTCTTCATTAGTCTTTCTAGTAAGGTGTATATGCCTAGAATGTGTCCATTTCTCCTAGTTATCTATTTGTTGGTATCTAATTTGTTGATAATAATTATAAGTGATCATTTGTGGTTATATGGGGTCAGTCGTAAAGTCTTCTTTTTCATTGCTGATATTTAGAGTTTTTCTTTCCCTCAGTCTAAGGGTTTACTAATTTCACTTACGTTGTGAAGCACCAGCTCTTCATTTCATTTTTTTTCTTTTTTTTTTTTTCTTTTTATTTTTTTTTTTGGGTCTCTGCTTCATTCGTGTCTACTTCTATTCTGTCCTGGGAATACAGACAACAAGAAGACCACCAAAAATGACACAGAAAGACTGAAAATTACTGGACACATATTAGCTCCAAGGAGTTGGATATTAGGCCTACAGTTAATAGGGTTTGTTAAAAGTCTAGAAACTTACTTATAAAGGATGAACTACACTGTTTTCTACACCATTGTCTCCTTTACTAACTGTCAGAATCTTAGGAAACTGGTCTCTAGTGATCTTAAATTTCTGGGTTTTTGAGGAGATGTCTTATAAAGCATCAAAGCCACCAAAACTACCATGAGCAAAAACTACCATCAAATATGTCTTTTTGTTTTTCCTTTTCCAAAATGTACTGTCTGTGCTATCAAGTTTGTGGTTTTATTATTGCCTTTTCCTAATCTTATTCTTGTTCTCAAAAAAATTTTAATGGACTTCTCATATGTGTTTATATATGTATCAGAACTCTTGAATCTGGGAAATTATACAAATATCCCAAACTATTCTACTGGTCATTGTGGACTGCTTTAGAGAATAAGAGTGCAAAGATTTAGGGAAGGAAATGCTTTTCTTTTTAAGTTTTATTCTCAAAACAGACATGAAAGACTCATGAAATGAACAGTATGGTAAGAAACCAAAATATCCTTGTTATCTTGAATATTGTACAAACAGTAACCAGCCAGGTACATTTTCAATAATTTAAAGAGAAAGAATATAACACTAAACTCACAGATAAAAAAATTAGAGAGTAGCTAATCTCAGTACACACTTTTGTTCAGGATAAAGTAGAAGACGAAGCAAAGTGCAGATTGGTAAAAACAGGGACTCAGCTCAATAGCTGCTACAGGGTAGAAAATCCTGGCAAAATATTAGCCAATAAATTTCATAAATTTGAAAGAAAATATACCTCACTAGAGTTGACTAGATGAAAGAATAGAAAATGTGTCAAATGCCTTCAATTGCTTGATTTATTCCAAAATTTAAGGAGAAAAATTTTTTTTTCTAAACTGGGCATGGTGGTACATGTCTATAATCCCAGGACACTGGGAGGCAGAGGCAGGAGAATCACAAGATTGAGTCTCCCTGGTGATTTAGGGAGAACTTGTCTTAAAATAAGAAAAAAAAAAAAGTTCTGAGGCTGTAGTTTAGTGTGAGGGTCCTGGGTTTAATCTCCAGCACTATAATCAATCAATTAGTACTTTTCCTTTATATTCCCCTAAGAATTACAGATGAGCATACAGATGAAACTGAATTAAAAGTGATTTTTCAACACCTTTTGCAAGAAAACCAAAAGCAAATGCCTGTAATTCCAGCTCTCAGGAAGCTGAGGCAGAAGAACTGTAAGTTCAAGCCCAGCCTGGCAACTCAGTGACTTAGCAAAACCCCATTTTAAAAGAAAAAAAAAAAGGAAAATAAAATGGCTTGAGATATAACTCAGTGTGAAGGTCCTGGATAATCTAGCCTTGACTGGTCTTCAGTAAATTGAGAATTATTCTATTTTTTATTGAAAATTTCCTCCCAACAGTATTCCCAAAACCGAATGAATTGAGAAGATGTTTAGGGTGTCTGCACAAGTAGTATATCATGCAGACAATTGTTCTTGGGTATTTTTAACATTTGGAACAAGTGAGGGTTTACATTGTGACTATACAGTGTCCGCGTGTCTTCTGCCCATGTGCCTGTTTTTTATAGTGGCAAAATAGGCAAAATGTGAAATTCGCCATGTTATTAACCACTTCAGGTGCACACTTAACAGGACTAAGCACACTGCACTCTGGGGAGACTTTGCCACACCCTGTTTCCTTCCTCCTCTCAATCAGAAACTCTGCGCCCATCGCGGGGATTCCTCGCTGTCTCCTGCTCTCAGTCCTAGATAACCCTACAGTACTATGTTCCATTTCTAAAAATGTGCCTGTTCTAGACATGTTATATGAATGTATCTTAAAGGGACAATTGTCCTTTTGTGCCTAATTTCACTTGGCATGTTTCCAAGTTCACACATGTCATAGCATGTATCTGGTCTTCAGACTAGATACTATTCCATGGTACATACACACCACATTTTCTTCATCCATTTATTTGTCCATGGACATCTGAATGGCTTTCCCCTACTGGCTATTGTGAATAATGTTGCTATGAACATCGTTGGGCTCCTGTCTGAGTCCCCGATCTTAATTCTTTGAAAGAACAGTGAAATTGCATGATTATGTGGTAACTCTACCTGCAGCTTTATGAAGAACTGTCACTTCACTTCCACAGTGCTTTAGCTTTTAAATTCCTATCAGCAAAGTAGAAGTGCTGCAGTTTCATCTGTATGCTCACAAGTGTTGATTTCCACCCTTTAGTAGCAGCTCTCCTACTCAGAGGAAGCCTCACCTCCGCATGGTCTTGACGTACACTTGGGGACACCGAATGTCTCTCATTGCGCTTACTGGTACTGGCCACTCGTATATCTACCAAAGTCCTTTGCCTATTTTTAACTTTTTTTTGTTCTTTAGATTTTTATATATTCTGGTAGTAGTCCCTTATTACGTGTGATTTGAAAGTATTCTTCCTTTCTGAGCTTTGTCCATGTCTATGTGTACACATTTTTAATCACAGCAGTTCTCATATATTCTGTATACGAGTTCTTTCCACATGAAAGCACTGTTAAAAAAAGAAAGAAAAAATTTCGGTCATCTAATTGCATTGCCTTTTTCTTTTGTCTTTTTGTTCTCTCAGGGTTCTGTTGATTAGTGTGCATGTTAAATTATTCTGTGATATGAGACTTGAATACAACAAAAATCGGATGTCTGTGTTGTTTTTACTTTATTTCAGAGGTTGCTACCCTACTTGTGCAGACCGACAGTCCTGGCACGTTAATACATCGGGGTCATTGCTGACTCTACGTCAAGGGGCAGGTTTTAAGACTCTACTCTCCCTTGTCCTACCCCAAGTTCTCCAGGCCCTGGGCTGAGAAGTGTGAGAAGCTGAGCCCTAAACCTCCCTCGTGGCAGGTCAAACTCCAAATTTTGTCTCTTTGGCACTCAGATTCCAATAGCCGGGATCCTGCCCTCCCTGCTTCACCTCCTAACATCACCAAGACATCAGTGAAGGCCTCCAGGAGACACTGCGGGGCCTTCTGGCAGCTCCCAAGCTCCTGCTTGCTCCCCCGAGTGCCAAGTGGGGCACTCACATTCCAGTTCTGTCCCCCTGGCCTTTGCGTTGCTAAAATTGTGATGGGATTTTCTGCTTCTTGCTGTCATTTTCAGCAAGCAGAGTCAAGGTGATCTGTGAAAACCAGCTGATGTTCCCAGGTGGGAGCTGGGCAGAGGGAGCCACAGGGTTTCCCTTTCCTTTGGGAGCTTGGATTCTGAACCTATTCACTTACTTGTTTTATATTACTTAGTCTTTAGACTTTGTGTAGTTTCTAAAGGGAGTCAGTTTTAATTCTTGCCATCACAGCTATTTGAAGTCTCATAAATGGCAAAGTTGGGTCTACTCTTCAAAAGAGTTGCAAGAAGATTTTAGATCTCATTTGTAACAGCTATAGAGCAAATGCTATGTAAGTAAAAAAAATGGGCCTACTCTTGCTTCTAATAGTGAAAGATATAACTTTTGAAAGAGAAAAATGACAGTAAACCTGCTCTCCACTGATGCCCAGGCCAGCATCTTCGTAGAGTGTGGAACACCCTCTCTGGCACACGAAAGGTACTCGATCTGGGTGCCAGTAAGTATTATATTGAGTGACAATATAATATTTTGTTTGGGGACCTTCCCAAGTGAATGTCATTGATCTTCATCCTCCGAAATACCTGAAGCGAAATAATTCTAATAACAAAGCAAACTCTCGAAAACGCAGCGGTTAGGAATCTGCTTTTTCTCAAAAAATGGTCATTTCAGTCCCATTAATTCAACATGTTAATTTTTTCAAGACAAAAAGGGAGTTTATCCCATAATTTTTGTCAATTGTTTTCCTTAATTTAAGAGAATCCAGTGAATTCTTTTTCAAAATATACTCTGTTTATGTTTCTTCACTCAGGCAGCGTTCCAGCATTTGCGGCAATGACATGTTAATTCACTGATAACATTTTAATTTTATTGATATGCATGAAAACCCAGAGCTTGCCCATTAATTATCATTAATACACTAGTTTACACAGAAATAGCATTTAACAGGGCTGCAACATTTCAGAGCAGCATTCAAGTTAATGAAACTAATCAGATAGCCTGATGCTAATTAACCCAATGCTAAAAAATACAAGAATTAAGGCCGGGCACAGTGGTGCAGGCCTGTGATCCTGGCACTCCAGCTGCTGAGGCAGGAAGACTGCTGTGAGTTTGAGGCCAGCCTGGGCTATATAGTGAGTTCAAGGCCAGTCTGAACTACATAGCAAGACCCTGTCTCAAAAAACCAAAAAAAAAAAAAAAAAAAAAAAAAAAAAAAAAAAAAAAAAAAAAAAAAAAAAAAAAAAAAAAAAAAAAAAAAAAAAAAATCAGGAATGCAAATTTTCTATTAAGCAGAATAAAATACTTTGTTTTAAAATTATATTTAAAATTTTTTTCTTAGAAATTAAGGTACAACTCATATTGTCCTTTAATTCCAGATACATATTTCAATGAAGTCATTCTTAGAACTTTTTAGAAAACCTTTATGTTTAGTAATATTATCTACAAGTGTAAACGGTGCTATCTAATAACTCAATTCTCACTGCTTACTCCAAGTATAATTCTCATTTTTGCAATATGGCAGGACAATAACTTTAAAAGTGTTCCCAAATTTTACTCCAACCTCTTCTAACTTGGGCTCAAGAGTTTCAAAGGAAGAGAAGAAATTTTAAAGGCCAGGAGGTTCTAGAAACTAAGCACATCCCTCACTTTCACACTCCCACAAATCCTCTGGACAGAACAGGTTGTCAGAACCCCGGGGAGGGTCTGAGGGTCCTGTGATGGATGAATTCATTCTTCCTGTCCTGGGGAAAGACGTGAAGGTTGGCCAGCACGTCTCAGCTCCACCACCAAAAAACCAGCCAACAAACTGAAATGACCTCACCTTGGACTGGGGATTTAGCTCAGTGGTTAGAGTGCTTGCCTTGCGAACACAAGGCCCTGAGTTCAATCTCCATCACCAAAAAAAAAAAGAGAGAGGGAGAGAAATGACTTCACATTATCCTAAAAGCCTTAAATCCCCTGCGATTTCTAAGGCCTCAGTTTGGGGCAAGAACTACAGAATATTTATTTAAGTTTAAAGCTGCATAGAGGGCAAGGCTGGGGGACCACAGCCTGGGGGCAGAGTGTGAAGAGGCTGAGCTGGGGAGGGTAGACCCCACGGTGACCCAACCGCACTCTGGTCGGAGGCAGATGCCCTGTCCTTCCCTTTAATGCTTTCAAATGACTTTTTAAAATCCCGAAATTAGAAATGTGACCCGAGGGAAAAGAGTCGAGTCACTAATGCTAAGTCTTTGCTACCTTGTTGGCCTGAAGGCTTTTTTTTTTCAATAAAACAAAGAAAATTACATGCTTGCACACTTGTTTACTGATACAGCCTAGAGTTACGAATATGGTACATCACTTTCCAAGGGGCAGAACATTCATAGTTGCACTCTTCTGTCCCTGACAAGATGCAAACCACACAGGGAACCCACACACACTTGCAAGAAATTCGAGACTGAAGAACCCAAAGCCAGGGAGAGGCGAAGGCCGCAAGCTCCAAGACAGGGCTGGGGGACCCCCCTGGGGCAGGGTCGGGGGCAGCGAGCCCAGGAGGGTAGCGGGAGGCGGGTGTCCCGGGCCCGGGGACCGTGTCCTCTGCCCGGCCAGCTAACAGGCGTCCCGGTACACTGCCCTCCACGCCACCTCACAGCGTGAGCCTTCCGCATGGCCTGCAGCTCATCTCCCGGGAGGCCTCTGCGCTGCGGAGCGCGTGATGCAGGACTCCGGGATGCGGGATGCGTCACCGTGCAGTGCTCGCTCCAGGCTGAACTCGGAATCAGAGACAGAAGCAAAGGGCGGCTTGGGATGAGGAGCTGTTTCTTTAAGGTAAAGCAAGGCTTGCGAGGTCCATACTTAGGAAAGTCACTAGTCATGCGATGAAGGGTTCCAGTGCGGGAACTTCTAATCATCAATATTGGGTAGTATGTTACACTGTGAAACCACATTTCTTCATTTTGTGAAACTTAGGAAATACGATCTGACCTTAAAACTATCATCTGCATGGCAAAACGTATTTTGTTAACCTGTTGCAAGAATCTAGAGTAGGATATTTTAAGAGACGGAGGCTTGAGAGGCTTAAATGTAGGAAAATATGGCTTTGAGTACAGAATCATAACAGCCAAAAGAGAACACTAGGGGAAGAACAGAAATCTGAGACCGAGCTGGCCAGATAGAAGACTGTGCACCCAAGTTTCTAAGGGGACACAGAGAGAAGGCGCCAGTGACAGGCGGCCGGCTGAGGGGATCCGAAATGCTGCGAGGCGCTCTGCTCAGGACAAGTCGCACTGACCACGACCGCCTGAGAGCCGTCGGGCTTTCTTCGTTCCCGAGCAACTGAAACAACAGCAGCCATCAAGTCCTTCAATTAATGAGCAGGAGAAAAATATCAAAGACAAAAATCTAAGACTCAATAAAATGAAACAAAAAGAAAATGCTATAATTTCCCTTTACGGTACTATCTTCAACATGGCCTATTTTAAAAGAATACTAAGAGACAATGAACAATTGCAAATTGGTCTATAGAATATTAACCTCACTTCCAATACTCTGAGAATTAATTGAATGTGAAAGTGACAAATAAGTAAGAGAAATGGCCTCTTAGTGTTACTTTCTGTGATCAGCTGGGAAGGGAAGCAGTGAGGGGTACAGGACGGGCCATGCTTCCCACTGAGAAGATTCAGCCTCCCCAACTCCCCACACTGAGCAACCCTGGAATTAGGGTCACTGCTTGCCACGGCGTCTGCCTTCTGTGTGGTTAATGCCAACGTTGTGCGAGGGAAAGAGGAACAGGGAGAGACATTAGCCTGGAATTTAAAGTGAGTTTTTCATTTTTCAGTTCATGGTGAGTTAAGGGCATTACACAGTAAATTTGATTATTCTGGTCTACGGTCGATTATTTTTCTAACTACTCTTTATTGTCAATACATGAAAATAGACATAAACTCTAAGTCTCAGATTTCAGCGGCTTTGAGTATTGTTTAATGTTAGCTTCAATAAAATACATTTTCCTAAGGAAGGGTGATTCCTCCTGTAAATATTACTTAACATATTTAGATTTAGACGGATAATTTAGATGATTGTGTGTTATATCTTTGGGACACGTATAAAACATTTGCAATATTACCCTCGAAATACAAAGATAATTTTGTAATAAGTGTTCAAAGTAAAATTATTTCTAGTTTTGAAAATCACAGAAATTAGAAACATTGAAGTGGCCACTAAGTCACCACTAGGTCATGTGATACTATTTCACGTTACTAAAAGCACAAGTTTCATTTGATGTAACTTAAAAATTTTATTAGCTGCTTTCAAGTTTATGATTAATCAATTGGCATGCGAAATTATTTTTAAATAATATTAACTGTAAATAAAGCTTATAAAATACTCAAACCCACTTTATAAGAAGCAGTGCAAGGAAAAACTGTGTAAGATTCAGTAAAAAATGTTTACAACAGATACAAAAACAATGGCAGCAAAACGGAATGCTATAAAGTTGATGAAAAATGCACAGTGAATTTTTTCCTGTGGATGTCCTTATGCACAATGTCATGCTGAAGTTTAATTGAAGTTGAGAAAAACTAGCCTACAACAAAGACATTAATTTTGCTTATTATAATGGCAATAAATTAAAATTTCATTTGTGGAATAAAAAATGCCAGAGTGCAGAGATAAAGGAAGGATTATTAAAATTATCTTTCCATAGTTCTTGGTCTTGTAACCATTCAATCACTGTAATTTTTAAAGTTATTAAACAGCCCTCTTGTAAAATGGCAGCCAACTTTTCAAATAATCCTTTGTATTTTCTGAAATGGAGTCTTATAAGGAAGAGTAGATAATGGCTAAGTTTTTAAAGACAAACCTTATCTTTTCTGCTTCCAAAATAGTTTTGAGGAATTGGAATAGAATAGGTTTTGTAAAGTAATTTAACTATTGAGATATTTAGTTCAAAGTACCCACAAGGTATCTGAACTCCTTTCAATATTAGTGAAAACTTTTATGAAGAATTTAGAACTTTATGCAGTAACCACATAATTGAAATGAATCATGTTTTAGAGATAAAGAAATTATAAATATTAATTTCAATAGTCATTTGTAACACGCTCAGTATTCTTTGAAAAAAAATAAAATATTTCCCACTGCACAGGATCAAACCTTAGCTGGTTCTTAAATGATCTTATCACAAAAGGTATGACATGGCTCAGAAAGTTTGGGCCTAAAACTTTTACCATTGTAGTTCTGGGGTCAATTCACAGTTAAGTTTTACTAAAATAAACGAAGTAACTCATTAAAGTTCTATCTGTCACTATATAAATAATCTAACCGTAGATGAAAACTAACCATAATGATACAAATTGATATTTAAGGAAGTATAGCTACAAATATGACTAAATGAATGGCAGTTTTATTTATAACTTCCCCAGAGTGGGAACGATTCAAATGTCCCTCATGTAGTAAAGCAAAGGTATAACATATATAAATGATACTACTGTTACTTGACTGATCAAAAAGGAAAAGAACACTGATGTATTCCACAATATGAGTAGACCTTAAATATGATTTTCTAAGTGGAAGGATATCCAAAGGTTGATTCTGGATATTCTATTTATATGATCCTTTGAGAATCTGTTTTCTCTGGACAGAAAGCAGATCATAGGTAGCCAAAGGCCAGGAGTGTGTGTAACCTCCCCCCCTCCAACACACACAAGGAAGGCGGCACAGGCTTTGGAAAACCCCACTGTTCTATATAAAACTGTGCTCATGGCTACAGGACCCCATGCATTTTTCAAAACTGACAGAGCAATACATCACTGAAATAAAATTTTTGTGCTATAGTAATTTAAAAAAAAAAAAACTAGGCTGTGAGGGAAAGTCGAAATAGAGACTATGACAAATGAATCTAACTGTAATACAATGACTAACCAGAAAAGGACTGGAGGAGAGAAGCAGACCTCTGTGACTTTGTAAAACCACATTCTGACAGGACACTGTGACGCTAAAGACAACACAACTCACCCCTCTGAAACAAAACAAAACACAAACCTATATGAAAGTACAATATTCTGCTTGGCAACTCTGTTCCCAGCAGGAGTATGGTGCAGGAGTTTGGACAGTAATGGTATCACACGGTAGAAAAATAAGTAAATGCAATACAGAAAGGGATGGACAGGCTACCATTATTGTAAAAGGCAGTTATATCAAGGGAAGGGAAGAGGAGTGTAGGAAACCTTGGGATGGGGGCTGACTTTCAGGTCAATGTGTCCATACAGAGTCAGCACGTATCTAAACATGAATGTATACACAGTGCCGTAAACACGGGGCATCTGTGTACAGGTTACATGCTTTTTGGCTGTGTCCACTCAGAAAGCAGAGAATGAATGACTCTTGATAGTGATGAGCAACCCTAATTACAAGATGTTGGTTTCTGTTATGGTTTGTGTCTAGATGTCCCCCTAAAGCCTCATGTGGTCACAGGTGGCCCTGGATCTGGAGTGTGTGATTACTAAATTAGTCCACTGATTGGTTTGGCACAGTTCTGCTGGGATCAAGGATGTGATGCTAGGATTAAGGGTATTAGGATTAAAGGTGGGAGTGCTACCCGCCCCAAGGCCAGGTAGTCTGGATAAAATATAAGGGACAGAAAGAGGCTTGCTCACTCCCTTGCTCTCATTCCTTGCTTACCCTGCTCCCTTCTGCCAGTCTGCCATGCCACCTTGCCTTGGATCCAGTTGATTGTGGACTGAAAACTTAACAAACTGAGCTAAATAAACCTTTCCCCCCTTAATTGTGGGTGCTGGGTATTTTGTCTCAGCAACAGGCAAAGTAACTAAAACAGTTTCTCTCTGCCGTCTTCCAATAATAAGGGTCCAGAACTGTATGAGGGAATGAACCAGATAAACTGGGGGCATTTTGTGCCAGGAAGTAAGTAAATATGAAAAGAAATAACAAAACAAACAAGACAGAGGGCATCAACATAAAAAGCTCCCTGGGCCCGTGGGTGAACCAACTTCAAAACAAAATAATGAACGCTAATATTGCATCATAGGCCATAAAACAAAATTATTATCCCTTAATCCATACCAAAATAAATAAATAGATGAATGAATAAATAGGGATAAATCAGAGTTTTTCTTTGCAGATGAATTCCAGTGAACAAAGAGGAAGAATGTACAAAATCTACTGCCTACCAATTCCAGTGAACAAATAGGAAGCATATACTACCACCTACAGATGCTGAATTAGTGAGTGAAAATGTCAACAGAAACAGGATATTTAGGTAGTCTCGAAATGCCTCTTTCAAAATGTTTAGTAACAACAAAAGGACAAATCATAACTTTATAACTGGAGAATCCTGGAAGACTCTACTTTAGCCTGGTGGTGGAGGTTCATATTTTGAGTAATGTCTTTTGATGTCACTGTAGTCAGTAGTATGAAACACTGAGGAGAATATCACTTGCATGCATAATCCCAACCTAACTACAAGGAAACAACGGCCATGTGGGATTGAGGGAGACCCTACGGAATACCTCCCCAGCTATCTTCGAAAGTCAAGGTAACGAAAGACCAGTAAAGACAGTTCTAGACTGGAGTCAGCTAAGAGAACAAGACGACAAATAGCATATGATGTCCTGGGATGTATCAGGACACGGGAAGAGAGATCAGTGGAACAACTGGTGAAAGCCAAGAAACTTCTACACTTGACTTCAGAGTATTGTGCTAAGGCGAATTCCTTAGTTACGGTAAGTATTCCATCACCCTGCAAAATGCTAACCTGGGGCTTGCAGGGAAAGGGAATGCAGGGAATCTCTACATTATTTTTGTAGGTTTCTGTAAGCCGAAAACTATACCATAATAGAAATGCTCTTGGTGTATGTGGATGTATTTTCCTCTGGCATATTAACTGGATGTACGTGGATGTATTTTCGTCTGACATATTAACTGTAATTGAATTTAAGTAAAACACATTGGATTGTACTTTGCACCGAGGCACTGCCCTTTCTGGGCAATATTTCTTAAATATCCAGAATAAATTGGAAAGGCCACGTGTTCTTTCCCACTGTCATTACAATCTCTGTGGGTGTAACAGATTAGTGTTCCCATTCCTTCTCATCGATGATGCTGTCACGCACGGGGAACATCTGAGGTTCGATGCATCAAATTCCCCAAATGCTTCTTAACTGGAATATTAAAGACTGAGCCCTTTTTTTCTTTGACCTTCTCATTAATCAAGATGCAGTTGGATGGCATTTCTATTCTAATTGATTACATCCTACAAAATGTAACACTTTAAGGGTGTAGATAGTAAAAATACTTGAGTATTAATTTCAGATGTTGCCTTATTATATAACTTTTGTCTTTCTATAATTCTTTGGACATGTAGCTACAACAATATGGTTATAAGTATTTAAAATTTTCAATGAATATTTTAACTGAGCACTAAAACTTACTATTGTGATCTCAGAAACATGTGATACATCTTCCACATTTTTCAGGCAATCTACTCATTGCAAGCTATCAAAGTGTTAGTTTAGCCTGGATACCATGTGCAGGGGGATGGTATCGAAAGAGTCCCTGAGTCATACAACTTTACTGGACAAGCTCTCTAAAAACTAGTTGGAAAAGGACACTTAAATATTGGCAAATGATTTTATAACAAGTTCAATTAGGATAAACCATATTTAGGGAAAATTGAAGCACACAGGACTCCTTCAGTATTACGAATATTCCCTGCTGAGTCTCTGAAGAAACTTGAGAGGTGAGCTGTATGTAACTTTTTACTAGTTTATTTAAGTACACAATTTGGAATATCCAATATGGAGTAGGCAGCATCGTAAGTTACGAGGTTTGAATAGTATACACAATAGATGCCTTTCTTCCTGGAGTTTATAATTTTGAAGGAATAAAAATTTCACAGATAATTATAAATATGATGAAATTATGGGTCTCTAGGGAAGCACAGACTGGTAATGAGTGCGGGGACTCACAGGCCCTCCTAGTCTCAAACTCTGGCACTTTTGTTTATGTGGACATGACAGAGAGCATGTGGCGTCGGCTCCACAGCCCAGTGCACCTGCACAGCCTTCATGGCCATCTGCAGATCTGCCGTGTGTTCCCCAACCAGGAGGCTCCACCACACTCCACCACACTTTGTTTTTTTTTTTGGTACCAGGCATCGAACTCAGGGCCTCATGCTTGTGAGGCAAACACTCTAAGCACTGAGCTAAATCCCCAGCCCTCCACCACACTTTGAGTTTGTATTGGGGTTCAGTTAGGGCTGATTGAGGCATCAGCTGCGGGACCGAGCTCCACCTCCAGCCTTACTCTCACTCACAGGCTGGGCAGGCTGGAAGTCCCGTCCACTGTGGACAGGGTTGCTCTTCTGACCAAAGCCCCCGGCTTGTGCTCTCCCTGGGAAATGAGATCCAGGGCTCCCAAGTAACAAGGTGCTGCTATCACCCAGAAGATGCCGAGTGGGGAGGTGGGAGCCAGGACAAACCCCAGACAGCTGTTCATTGTGCAGCTGGAGCTCACTATGCAGTGGCGAAGAAGTGGAAAGACCTTTCAGGTCTATTAAGATGTGGTTTAGAGGTACGGAGAAATCAGGCAAGACAGGAAGCTATGGTGTGAGAAGAGTGTGTGAGCATGTGTGAGAAGGTGTGTGCACGTGTCATGTATTTCACACACACATACAATACATGTATGTATTCATTTTTTAAAGACATGAGAGGGGGAAGTTTTTAGCAATATTTTTCTTTTAAAATTTTAATTGTAGTATATTCTAGAAACATATATACTAAAAATTCTGAAGGCATACATTATTTCCTTATATATTTTTTACCTAGTATCTTTGCTTTCTTTCTACACTGAAATACTTAAATTCATTTATCTACCCATGAATTTCTTTATATTTTTATTTTGCAAATATATATGTGTGTGTATATATATCCCTATGTAATACATAACATATTTTCCTATATTTGGACATCAATTGTGGCTCTGTTTAATATAAGCAGGTGTAATTATAATTTTGAAATGTTAAAAACTTTATACTTAGTTGGAAAATGCTAAGTTTAACAATATCATGAAATTTTAATTTTCTAAACAAAAACCAGATACTAAACATAAATTTAAAATAAAAGTACATTGTTTTGAAACTAAACCTTTCATCAGTAGATTATAAAGTATAGGAATATATCTTTAATGGGCCGGGGATTTAGCTCAGTGATTAGAGTGCTTGCCTTGCAAGCACAAGGCCCTGAGTTCGATCCCTGGCACATTAAATTATTATTATATCTTTAATAAGAGAAATCTTCAGCACCCTTTTTTTACTTCATGTATAACTATTTGCACTGTATAGACGTTTCAGTGTAAAAATTCAAGAAAGCTGGTGCAAGTTCAAACCTGGTTCTGTTTCCTCAGACTGTCGACCTGCCTCAAGACGGCCGCATCCCTGCAGCATAGACGGCTTTAATGCACTCAGCAGTATCCCGCCCCTGAGGCTGGTTCTCATTTGTTCCATTTGAAAACAGTCTGAGGGTCAGCTCGGTGCCGTCCGGCTTGGGTCTGCCGGGTGTGTGTCCGGGCCGCGGAGGAGTGTCCCGTCCGGATCTGGACCGGCCCCCCTTCCCAGCCCGCTTCCTGGCTGCCAGGGGCCAGGCCACCTGCTCCGCCACACCCTTGCACCCTGAGGTTCCTGCCCAGGAGCCAGACGAATTTGGGCTGGGTCCTCTGAGAAGGTGAGTTAAATCAAGCCTCTCCCCCTTTACATCGTGGGTGTTGGGTTTTTGGGTGCCAGCATTGGAAAAACTAGTACATACAGTTTGCCTATAAGTTTGAAGATGACTATTTTCATGTTTTTAAAGCTCAGCTGCGTGGTTATGGTAACGCTTAAGCATCTAGTATTCTTAATTTAACTGCAAAGTTTTATCTTTGCCTGATCATCACATATGCAGATAAATTTCTTCTCTTTTCCTTTACCTCCTCCTTTTCTTCTTTTTCTTTCTCCTCGTTCTCTTCCTTCCTCCCTTCTTCTCTCAGTGATCACAATTAACCACAGAGGTTTTAGTGGCAGGGCAAGTCTCTCTGAGGGAGTAACTGAATGGCTCCTTATTGTTTCACCCCTTTTCTTAAAGAGAAATGTAATTTCCCTGACGCATCATAATTTTATAATATTTAAAAAATTATGTATCAATAAATGATCATGCAGCACACTACAATGATGTTAATAAATAATGTTAAAGTGTGACACCAAAACATCTCACATTTATAGTGCTTTATAACCAACTTTGACTCACAGCTCTTATTTCAGCTTTTTGGTAACTATATAAGGTACGTGGGAAAATCTCGCTATTTCCTCTATCAGTTATTAATGGGGCATGGGGTGCTTGTTCGATGTAATGAAAATCTCCCGACTAAGAAGCAGCAGAGTCTGGCTTTGAAAATCTGTCTCTGTGGTTTACTCCATTCTCCTATTTGTACTGGACAACTCATTTTGCCTGACAATTCCTGTGGCTAAAATTTTTCTTCTAGGGCTGATCTCTCCGTTTCTGTTTCTGTTTCTGTTTCTGTAAATCAACGTCCTATTGATACTTCAGCATTTCAGGTCTTCCCAGGAATTCCCCGTGTTCACATAGCGTCCTCCCAAACCCTGAGCACTCACGGGTCCCTCTTTAGGGTGTCTCGCACCACACGAAGAACGGTCCTTCAGGAATGACTGCTCAGGGATGTAGGAAGTGGGGGATCTTTTCAGTCGCTTTTTTCCCATGACAAAGGCAGCCTATGACCACAGAAAGTAAGGCTGACATCCAAGGGGCCAGGGTAGAAGTCTGATAAAAGAAGTCCTGTTCCAGTGGCTCCCGAGTCCCAGTTATTGCCCTGCACTTCTTGTGCCTAGATAAGTCAACCTTTTGTGGAATACTTGAGATTCTCCACTGACTTCTCAATAAATCCACCTTTGTGCTGCAGTTCTGTCCAGTTAGACCATTGGCCCTTTATGCACAAAAAAAATACATTGAATAATTTACTACATTACATTGAATTATTAGTTTTTAGAATGCGTTTTTTTCTTCTATTTTCTTTGATGCCTTTTAAAATTATATTTGGTAACTAATTGGGCTAACAATGTGCATTTTTTACATAGGAAAATATAATACATTTAATATATACCTTTTTCCACTTTCAGCCTGATATTTTCCACTTCACAGCAGCATGGTCTTCATTTACGTGTCCCATCTGCGACAGAATTCCTGTCCTAATTCTCATTTTGTGTTCATCACCAGTGCCATAGTTTGATGTTGCCACAGTCGGTAGCAGCTTCTGTAAGCAGCTTGAAGTCCTGCCAATAGGTGACTTCACTCACCTGATTTTCATTTGCTGGATGAAAAAAAAGGATTTAATTGCATGAAATGATCTGTCAGTGGTTGATTTGGAGTTTGCATTTTGATTTGCAGTAATTTTGTTTTCTAGATTCATTTCAACTGAGCTGAAGTCAAAGCTCTTAGAATAAGGCTGGAAAGCTGCCCTTGCTTGTCAAGGGATCATCATAATTATAGAGTCTGACTCTGTGTCCAAACCCACACCCTGGGTGGTTTCTCAGAGGTGACAGGGGAAAGTGGATGGGACATGTGGGAGCCGAGGTGGCAGAAGCTGAAACTGCCCTGTCTCCAGGTGGTAATGGATTGTCTCTTGGCCACCCTAACTTTCCAATATATACTAATTTTAGTGAAAAGATTTGTGGTGGTTGCCTTGGCCTTTGATACAGCAAAATGGGGGAAAACATACCTATTCACATGCAGAATCCAGAAGGAAGCTTCCTTGGAAGCCAGGCAAGGATTAAGGAAAGAGACCAATTGTGATGAGGTTTTTAAACGTCCTTTGTTAAGGGCAGTGTTTGACTCTAATCTGTAGCAGTCTCTGTACTAAGACACCACATTTCTCCATCAATTCATATATCACAGCTTTCACAAAATGTCTGTTTAGTTCCTTATTTGCCTCACATAAATAACCACAGAATGTTTAGGGATGGAACAGAAGCAGTTAGACAAATTTAATAAATATTTGGCCAATTATCATGGAATTTAAAATGTTTCCAGTCTAAAAATCAATTGTATAAAGAATGCCAAATAAAACTAGGTTAAGTTTTACCATTGAACAAAGAATTGTTTATTAAAACCACAATGAAATACAGTATTTTACCCATCCAATGACATGAACTGACTTTTGGCCATTAATGTTTGGAAGGGTGGCAGAGCTGTGACTCAGGGCTGGCTTCCAAACGCACAGAGCGAGGAGGCTGCACGGGGTGCAGGAAGCCGGGTCCTCCCAGAGGGACGAGCAGGCGTGGCCCTGGGACTTGGTCCTCCTACCACACCCTGACAGCTCTACGAAGAGCACCTCAGAGAAGTCTGCCCGTGAAATGAAGGTTTCTTAGAACACACCCTACCCTACATCTAATCTAGTGAAGTTTAAAATAAGGCTCCAGCGAGATACTTTTGAGGAACAGAACTAGTCTGAACAGCTCGGGGCACGTCCTGGGTTTTGTATAGACTCACACTAAAAAATTATAAAGCTGTGCTTACACAGACTCAAAATAATCGGCCAGTAGGTGAAACGCATCTTAAATAAGAACCAAGATTCTCAAAGAAACACAGCAGAATCCAGAGTCTCTACAATGTCCAGTGTTACAAAACAAAATCTCATATGTAGAAAATCTAAACCACTACCAATAAAATATGGGCAATCAAAAGGAAACTACCATGAAATGGCTCTAAGCACTTAGTAGACAACATATTGTCTCATATTCTCACTTTCCTCTTTCCTCTTTTCATTTTATTTTGTTTTATATTCTGTGGTACTGAGGATTGAACTCTGGGTCTTTGCACTGAGCTACACTCCAGCCCTTTTTGGTTTGAGTGTGTGTGTGTGAGCGCATGTGTGTTTTATCTTGAGACAGTGTCTTGCTGATCACTATGTTGCCTAAGCTGGGCTTGTACTTGCAGGGCTCCTGCCTCAGCCTCCCAGAATGCTTGGATTACAGGTGTGTACCACCCAGTCTGACTGTTCCTTCGATTTAAACTTTGTAGTAATCATCCCTTGTACATTCCTTTAACTCCTTCTGCTTCCTGACTTCGTCAAGAACACTGCAAGTCATTTTTGTTTTATTTTGTGTTGACGTGACGGAAATTGTCACTACTGCAAATGAGTTTCTGTGAAACGTGTGTGAT